>WTSP01028077.1:0-11533 GCA_025331215.1 Actenoides lindsayi | reverse complement strand
TTTCTTTCTTTCTTTCTTTCTTTCTTTCTTTCTTTCTTTCTTTTCTTTTCTTTTCTTTTCTTTTCTTTTCTTTTCTTTTCTTTTCTTTTCTTTTTTTCCTCTCTCTTTCTCAAGTCACCATGGTGGAGAAAGGAAATTAAGTGAGAGGGAGTGAAGTGCAAAGTGCAGTTCAGAAACAGCTGACCTGCCATTAAGAAAATTGAAAAAATTTACAGATGCATTAAAAGCTGCTAATTGCAGCAAGTAAAGGAAGATTTCCCACTGAGACACCTTCTCCTCTCATCACCTTCTGCCAAAGCATTGTGCTTACACAGTGTCTGCTCCAGTGTGGGGGCGTAGGCTGAAAGTAACAGAGCAGCTTTAATTCAGGATTACCTCATCACTGTCAGGCTGTAAGAGATCTTTGACATTGCTCTGGACTATTCTCTGCATGCAACCTTCAGCCAAGGCTTGGCTGAAGATTTAGGTCAGGTTTCTGATAAAGACACTGAACTGGGATGCAGGAGCTCTGGCCTTTGCTCCCAGTTCTCTCACTGGAACTGGCCAGTTCCAAACCAGTGTCTGGACTGGAAGCATATTTTCATCTGGTATCTAGAAAAACTGCAAACAAGTAGAAACACAGAACTCAAACCAAGAGACTAAAGGGACAACAAAGTGAATGCAGTGTAGCTAGACAGCAACCTCATCACCTGTGGAAAAGATTCAGGATAAAAATCTTTGCTCCCTTCACAGGAAACTCACATTTTCTTTTATGTAGCTTATCACAATTCAAGCTGGTTATGTAACTGGCAAACAAATTCACATGTTAAGACTGAATTCTCATGTATGCACCAAATAGAGACAGCTTAGTGAATCCACTTATTGGAGAAGTATAATGTTGATGCAAATTTCAGCAGTTTGTAATGCAGCTCCTAGCAGTAAAGAGAATAAACTAATGTCCTGCACCTTATCTAGTTTAAATGAAAATGGGACTATTCTGGTTTACATGCTATATCTGTCTGAAGAGAATTGTGTTTCAGTCTAAATCCAAGCTAGCTGTAGAGCTACCTACAAAAGGAAAACAGAAAACCATGAGTGACTGCAGCATGTGCATTATAACATTAACTAATGCTTCACATCCAGTTTCTCTTCTGCTTCTCTACCTTTTCTTCAGCAGAAGGTGATTGTTGCCTGTTTGTAGGTAGTACAGTCAAATCTAAGCCAAGTGAAAGCAATCAAATTATATTTGTTGACTTGCAAATACTATTGCTTAAGCAGGTTTTAAAAATATAGTCACGCTATTAATAAATATATGCTATAAAATGAGATAAAAGACATATAACAGAGAATATTGTGTTTATTACATGTCATATGGATTACTAGCACACAAATCTGAATCCTGATGTCCACCATCAGGTTTCTAAATGCCTTCCAAAGGTAAGCTATCAGCTATTGAGTCCACTTTCACCACGAGGGAAGAGAGTTAAATTAAGTTGAAATACATGAGCAATGGCCTAAGCATGTGCACACAGGCAGCGACTGTGACTCAGGTGGCATGCGGTTATTTATTGTGCTGCAGGAACTTGCTCATGACCTTGAAGACCTCATTGGAAACACAAGAGCAGATCAGATTTGGGACCAAAGCCCCTTTTACAAGAGTATCTACCTGGACAAGAATGGCAAGAGGTCTCTTCTTAGTGGCTGTCAAAGAATTGGGAATTGGCACACTATTGCTGTTTCAGGGGTGACAGTAGGGTGCCATCATGACTGGGTGCTGCAGTGGTACTTGTGTTGCTGGTCTCAGGGCAAAATCTAAGCACTGAATGGAAAACCTGAATGCAAGTTTTTTTTCAACACATAGGACTTCCCCTCTCATTCCACAAGTGGACTTCCCCAAGCTGTTACCTTTCTACAGTGTTTCAAAGCAGGTGCTTTTCAACTTCAATTTGTTCTCACCAACTGCCAAAATAAAGTACATTTACAGTATTGGCTCAAGGTAACTTATGCTGCCACCCAGAGCAACAGCAGCTGATGATAGATAACAGCCTCTGGCCAAACTGTCCACGGAAGGGTTATAAATGCCTGTTACACAAATACAAGGAGTGTTACCTTTGAATTTCCATATTTGTGTGGAACTTGTTTACATACTAACCAAATAACTATTGTTGTATAAGTAAGATAGGCTCTTTTCAATTTAGCACTGAATTTGTTCTGAGATAAATGGAGGATTGCTGTTTCTTGTACTGTCAGCTCAGTACTAAATCCACTTATGTGAACACAGGTATTTTATGTTTTTCTTTTCATTTGTGGCAATTAATTTGTTGTGTACTTATGTCATGCCTTAAACTTCTTTCTAGGTACATTCTCTAGCAATACGTCTTGTTCTTTTTCAGCTGACATTTTTACCATCAATTTGTATTAATTACCAAGTCTTTGTATTAATTAGAAAAAAGAAGATAGATAAAAATATATGACTCTGCCAAATCATTTTTGCACTTGATCATGACATCAGACAGTTGCGGATTGAGAGCAGGAAACATATTTCCTTCTCTCCCACAAAAAATCACATTACTCTTTAAAATCAAATGATCTTTCAGGGACTCCACACTTTTGATCTAATTTCCTCCATAGCTGCTCTTAATGCCATTGCCACAGAATCATAGAATGGTAGAGGGTGGAAGGGACCTCTGGAGATCATTGAGTCCAAGCCCTCTGCCAGAGCAGGGTCACCCAGGGCAGGCCACACAGGAACAGATCTGAGCTGGTTTGGAAAGTCTCTAGAGAAGAAGAATCCACTACCTCTCTGAGCAGCCTGTTCCAGGCTCCATCACTCTCACAGTGAAGAAGTTTTTCCTCATGTTGAGGTGGAACTTCCTGCGTTCCAGTTTGTGACCATTGCCCCTTGTTCTTTCACAGGGCACCACTGAAAAGAGCCTGGCCCCTTCTACTTGACACCCACCTTTCAGATATTTGTAAACATTAATAAGATCCCCTCTCAGGCTTCTCTTCTCCAGACTAAACAGCCCCAGGGCTCTCAGCCTTTCCTCATAAGAGAGATGTAATCGTATCTTTGCCAGTATCACATTCACAGTATCCAGCCCCCTTCTCTCTCTCCTCACTTGTAAATCAATGTGATTAGCTCTTCCTGGTTCATCAATCCTGCCAGCTTGCTTTTCCACAGTGCACCATTATAAACTTCCAGCAGCTTCTTCCCTGAAACATCCCCCAAATTCCAATAAAACTCACTGGGAAGCCCATCACTCTGCCCCTCCTTGCCAGCTCTGAGGCACCTTAGAGGCTCAGACGCTGATTTCTGTAGTCCAGATTGCATTTGCCTCAATCACACAGAATAGCATTCTCCGTCAGAATTAATTCTAACTGAGCCCAATGGGTGTAGTCATGATCTATGGTGTTATTGTGATATATGGCATTACTCAGGAGAAACATTGTCACAGTCTGGCCTATTGCCCAGTCTTGGTTCCACAATAAACCCAATGGCAGAAGCTGTGCATGTTTCACTTGAGTGGGGAGCAGGACTCCGATATCCTAACAGAGCATTTTTGTAGGCACAGTTCACTCTGTTAACTACTCACTTGTTGTGAGCAGTCGGGGAATACTCACTTGTACCATGTTGCTCACATACAAAAAGCTTTCCAAAATTTGGTGTTATTGTCTAATGAGCATTAACAACTGAAACCCAGTACTACTTTTTCCAGCTCCTCAGTTTTCCCGCTCCTCTCCTCAAAGTACACACTTCATTTACTGTAATTTCAATTACTCTTTTCAAATCACTTGTAACCATGGCTGTTTCCTCATGGAGACAACCAGTTCTTCCTACAGTGGATATCAAGGGCAAAATTATTGTTGACTTCAGTAGAACCAGATGAAATGTTTAAAGTACTGGCTTGTTTTCAAAAAGAAAAACTAAGTTTTGTGTCAGCTCTGATTTGTCCCTACTGCTTCATATCAGCTTTATAAAATGTTTAACTTCTGTTAATCATGAACTTTATTTTTATTGCTGTCTTCCCCTTTCATTCCCACCTGTATCAAGAGTCTCTGATGGCTTTTGGGAGCATAGACAATGTACTGTCTTCTTTAGAGGCCAGAGGACGTCCCTTAGAGGAGATGCTCACAGAGGAAATTAAATTAAGGAATGCGAACTAACAAAAAGGGCTTTAAAAGAGTAGAAATCATTAGGGCTTGTCAGAAGCAAGTAGGTTAAGGTAAATTATATGTAAGTGGGACCTATGTAGGGGAATCATGAAGAGCACTTAGGAGAAGGGTTGGTAGCCAACAAGGCTGTGTTCGCTGACAGCAGGAAGAGTTGAAACATGGGGATTACTCACCGGGACATCTCCGTCCCAGAGTTTTTCTGGACTGACATTAAGCTCTGCAAAAGAACATCTCCCTGTGCCCTCTTTCAAATAATTTCTTCTGAACATCAAATACATTTTCATGGTGACCTCTCCTCTTCTAAGTTTGGCTCCCATCTTTTAATTCTCTCTTCAGTGAGCAGCCACCTTCCACAACCCAGGGTATTTTTCACCAGGACATCCTCATTCCCTGCCCCAACTGCCCCACCACAGTCCAGTGAGGATGCATTACCAAGACACCACAACACCTGGGCCATCCCTGTTTTTTCCTCTTTATTCCTTCAGACCCAGTCGCTCAAGTCAGAGAGTCCTCTCATGTGACATGCTCATCTCCATCCATGCTGCTCCTGCTCTCCGGCTACACAGAGACCTTCCCTCTCTGGGCCTCTCACAATTGCTAAGTTCATGCACACAAATTGAACGACAATTAGAAAAGCCAGCTTGTCTTGGCAGGAGGGATTTTAGCTCCATGAAAAGACAAGCGAGACACGTGGAGCAAGAGCCACAGGGCTCTGGCTGCCAGACAGCTGGGAAGCAGATGCAATGCACAGGGAAGGTGGCATATTCTTGCTCCTCATCTGGAGGGAGAGCAGAGTCCTCGTGCCACCCCCTCCTGCAGACATTTATGTGCACTGCAGGGAAAAGTAGCCTCCTGGGGTGGTTCTTAGCTTTTGAGGGGTAAATACAGATTATCAGCTAATCGCCCTAAACCTTGAGGATTAATGGATTTTCTAATCTCCAGTGATCTAATTCAATGTGGAAAGGCCATCAGCACCTGAAGCCTGGAGTGCATATATCCTCACTGAATTTCATCTCCAGTGGAGTATGATGAATCATTTTGTATTTCTTAAGCAGAGCTGCAAAACAGCAATAATACTTCCATTTTAAGTGGTCACCACAGCACAAAGTAAATATTTTATCAGTGTTTTACAAACCAGACTATAACAATATGTATATTAACAGCATTGGCACTGCAATTATTAAAATTTCATATGCTTTTAAAATGTAATTAATAAAGCCCTGCTTCTTTCCAGACCACAGCAGGCATAGTTTCATACCTTAGAATAAGTCTCTCACAAAGGACAGGAGTAGGCCAGCTGCTCAGGGCAATCTTCCCTTCCAGAGCTTGCAGTGTAGCTGATGAAGAGCACTGAAATGAACCCTTGGCTGGGGACCATCAGATTATAAATTTGGTGCACAGGTTAAGTTGATCTCTCCAGCTTGAGGAAAAAGGGGCTCGTGTGTGTTCCATTCACATCAGACAAAAGGGCTGGAGCCTTTTCTTGCCCCACGCAGACCCTCAGACCCCACTTCCCCGCATCCCAGCATTTGGCTGGCAGTGTAGTGAAGGTCAGGCACATGTCTGCAGATTAGAGACCTTCTGTGTGGTCATCACCCTGGGTAAAATCCAAACCCAGAAGAGGCTACTGTGCTAAACATATTTGCAACTGTTGCTGGCAGTACAGTGCTGGTTCACTCCTTGAGTGCTCAGCATCTGCTGGAGCACCAGCTGGCCCAGAAGCCCATGCTGGGTGGCCTATGAAGCAGATGTTTGAAAAACAGGAAGGAGAACAATTTAAAAAAGAAAAACAAACAAAACAGGTGAAGTAACTTTTCCTATATTGAGCTTTTCCTAACACTTTCTTTGTTCTTATAAAAAAAAAAGGAAAGAGAGAAAATGAGAATGCAAACAAACTGAAAACAAAGCCAAGACCAGAGCACTGAACCAAACCCAAACCTAGACAGAATGAAGATTGGCTCAGACCATTTTTTTAATCTCAAAGTAAAAATGAACCAAAGTTTGAACTTTTTCTTGGCACTGGACTGGAGTGGAACCAAGACATAGATGGTATTAAATCTGACCTGAATAAAAAATGAAGCAATTGAGCTTCCAACATTCACATGGAGATTTTCAGAACCACCGAAGCAATCTATATGAGTGAATTTTACTGAATCTCCAAAGGATATGAGTCACAGATCCTAAAAACGACTAGCTACTTCACTAAGTTGGCTGACAAACTCCTATTAATCAAAAAATATGCCACTAAAAGAGAGATGTGTAAGGATACCTGAACATCTGAACCTGGATGACTGGAGTTCTTTGAAGGAAGTTTAATTATACATGCGTGGTTTTGTTCTGCTTGTCCTCCATGTAAGTGGTCAAATATCTTTTCTCTATCATTTATTTCCTTTGGTCAGAAAATTAAAGCACTGACTGACAACTAAAAAGAATGGTTATTGTAGCAATTGTCAGCTTTACGTTTTTTGTCAAAAATTGCTAGTAGCTATTTTCCATGCAAAATTAAATCCTTTTGTTGATCGAGTCTGCACTTCAATTCTGTACCAGTGATTTCCTGGAGAGTAGTCGCAATACCCTACAGTTCCCTGTCCCATTGTTCACCCACCTATAAAACCATGCTAATAATATTTACCTCCCTTGCTCACGTTTTGTGAAGCTTCATTAAGGAATATTTTCAAAGCACTTTGAGATTCTTTAAATGAAGGCTGTCCAGACAGTATAAAATTCAATTAGATTAGAAACTAAAAAGCCATGATTTAATACTTATCATCTGAGTAAAACACAAATCTAAAAATAATACCTATTATAACTGGAGACCAGAAACAAAAAACACAAAACAAGAGGTGGAGACGTAAGCAATGTGAATATGATAACTGCTTTCATATAATTTAGCTCAAATAAATTAGTTATGGCTTGTCAAACTGAATCTGTGGCTGACCTCATGGATAACAACATAGAAGTGAGCTACAAACATGCCTGATTACAAACCAAGTGGCTTTTCTCAGCCAGAGAACTAGAGCCCAACAAAATCCAGTACCTTGTGACAGATGATGGAGGGTTAGGGAGCAAGAACAAAAATTTTTATCTAGGCAACATCAGGAAGCATGTATTTGGAAAAAAATGTTCTTTGTTTCTTTAATAAAAAAAGGGTATTGGTAAGGACATGTAATTTGAGGTATAATTGACTGAGAGGTGTTAAAAACCTCACCCCAATGTAAAATGTGACTTCTGGATGATCATCAAACAGTAGCAGGCAAGAAGGCAACAAAACATACCTGTTCCAAAGCATTACTGCCTACTCAAAGTTTGAAGTCTGCTGCTTTCCTTCGTGTTTCTTTCCATAGCTCTCCCAGGGGATTATTGTGTGACTGCAACACATAAACCATTTGATCCAAAGATTTATGCCATTTTTCTATTGCTAGCATGACCGTCAAGTGGGTGCAGCACCCTAGCTCAATAATCTACTGTGAATCTGGCTTTTGGTCTTCTAAGAGTAATCAAACCTGCCCTGGCTGTATGAAACAGCAGCACTCATCTCGCATCAGCTCATCCCACTGCACGAGGGCATTTAGGGGTTAATGTTACAGTAGGGTCTAGGAAGGATCGAGTGCCTCTGTAACTGACCTAAACCAAACATAAAAGGAAAAAGCCTGCAAAAAAGTCAAGATTGTTAATTTTGGTTAAATCAACAGAAATGGGATCGCTCACCCTGCCTGTTCCTGATGAAATATCAGTGGTGAGCTAATACTTGAGCTTGAAGATCTGGCCAGTCCTGGAAGACTGATCCCAGGTAATGGGTAGCGCAACACGACAAACTTGCTACCAACCTACCATCAGTATGGGTAGAGCTGGTGAACTTAACAGAACCATGTGGTTTGCCCTGAAGTCTAGGGCCTGATCCAGCAAAGGCTTACATATATGAATGGGGGCTGCTGCTCTCCCTTAAGTTACTCAAGCATGTAAGAATGTGCATGACTGATGCATGAACTCCTTGTCTTTCAGAGATTTCTGAAGGATGAACTTCTCATAGCTTGTCTTTCTGTTTACTAAAGAGTTGGAAAGAGCAGCAGAGACAGCTTTTCCACGCACTGAAGACTTAGGTTTGTTTGAAGAACGATATAAGTATGCTGACCTGCTAGAGATGGACTTAACGTCATGTCTTGGATATAATACACAACTGCTTGTCAAGTGACAGAGTACAATTCAGCCTTGGTGAATTTCAGCCAGTGCTTTTCATCAGATAACAATCATTGCAACCCTGAAATACATTAATATCAAATAAAATAAAATAATTTTTATCCTTGATACTTTACTTTCTATTTATCTAATTTTTCAGAGCTTGTTGATTATTTCTAGAGTCTACAAAGTGGAGAGCAGAGAGCTTTTAAATGTGTGTTGCTGATTCCCAAGGGACCTGGATATTTCTCCTTTCAATTGTTTTTGCTCTGAGCCCTACCCTGGAAAGAGGAAGGGACGTGTCAGACACAGAGCACAGACTACAGACTGGCAAAAGGGCTACAGGTGAAGTCACTCCATGTTATGTGGTAGGGTTCAGCTCTTCAGTGAAGGGTTTGATTTCTATGCCTTGACTGAATATTATATAAGTTAGTGGTTGGTTTTGCTCTTGTACTCTAGACATTTATTTCTGAGGACTGTTAGGTACCAGGTGGGTTTTCATGAAAAAGAGTACTTAAGATATCATTTCCTAGTGTCTATCTTTTAAGCATGAGCTTTATAAGTACATAAATACTCATAAAGCTCACAATTTCTGATGTAGTCTTAACCCTTTGTTATCAAAATGCTTATACTGTAGCTTTCAAGCTAAGGAGACCTTCCTGTGAGGATGTGGTATTTGTGATTTTTTTTTTTGTTGTTGTTATTCTAGTTCTGCCAGGTTACTTACATGAGAGAAGCCTCCACAACTGCTTTTATTTAACCTGGGAACAGGAAGACTCAAGTATGGTCATAAATATGATCATACCTACACACAGACAAAACTATAGTTTCTCTTTTTTTGCCAGCAACATACAGTAATAAAATCTTTCCCTCCACAGTATCCAGATAGAGATTAGGCAGACAATTCTTCCTCCCAGCCATAACATTGTACAACTGTCTAAGTGTATTACTGCTTGTTTCAGGGTTTTTTTTCCTGCAAATCCCTATGGAACACATCACAAAAGGCCAGAAGATACTAGGCACGAAGATGATTATGAGTTCTTAATTCAAGAATAGTCATTAGCCAAGTTACAAAAAAGATCATAATGGAAGTAGGCTTGCAATCTCTCCAATTTTCCATCCATCTCAATGCTAGGCTTGTCTTGTCTTTTACCTGCAGGAGCAGCCCTGCCCAGCCTCTCTCCTCCCCAAAGAGGTAGTTGTTGCTGAAGGACCTTGGACAGTCAGAAACAGCAGAGGCTTCCCTCACATGAAGGCTTGCTGAGAATGAAAGCAACGGCTTCCTTAACTTTTTCCGTGGAAAATAACTTTTTACTGGCGAAAGCCTGAATGCTCTGACAGGAAACACCAGAAGCATCTATAATCAGCTCTCCACGGTCTACTGCGATAAGGGAGTGGGTAACCTTCATAAAGTCACATTATCCACAGCAAATTGAACCATGCAGTGACAACATTAAGAGGAAAAGAAAGGCTAGATATTTCACTGCTGTGATGCCTCAGATTTCCTTGGTCAGGACAAAAGCAAGCAGCCAAGCTTAAGCAATGCAAAGGCACTCAGACACAACCATAATGCTTATAGAGCCAAGCTGCCTCATGCAGACCTTGTTTAAGGGCCTTTGTTCTCCAGTCATGGTTAACCCAGATTTAGCTATCTTTTGATTATTGGTAGGATATTTGATATATGGTAGGACTCGTGAGTTTTGGGAAGGCTGCCAGGGAGCATCATGGGAAGTATAGCTCAGGTGTTCCCATATTGCTGTCTTTCTTTGTGGGACAGACTCTACACCCCACCATGTAGGATGGCCAGAGAATCCCATGGCACCAATTAGTAAGTAGGTCAATAAGAAGAACATCTCTCCCCCCCCGGCCCCATAACGCTTGTTTTACCAAGTACATTGTGTAGTGCTAAACGGAACTCTAACCTCAATCTTCTGCAGAAAATTAGTGGATGGTGGGGTTTTTTTCATTTTTTAGCCAATCCAGAGTGAGAAGAACATTTTGACCCTGAAGACCTCACTTTCTGGGGGTCATTTAAACATTAAATTACTCCCCAGACCAGATTCCAGCTTCCCCTTAACATTTGCAGTGTAATTAGCAAGTACTCAGATGTAGTAAAATACACATCAAGTGTTTCCATGGTCTGATAGGGACCTAGATAACAGAAGAGGAAAGAAGTGCATAGTTTCTCATATGACTCCATCCCTGGTGCTCACAACAATAACCAGTTGTGTTCTCCAGAGCCTGCCCCCAACTTTGCAGCTATTTTTGAATTTTAACCTTGAATCTTTAATAATTTTACAATGCACTAAGGAAATTCATCCCTTCCCAGTCAAAGGCTGGAAGATCAAGACTCACTGACCCATTTTGGATGCAGTTACATTTTGATCTTTGCCTAATAAACTGACTCTTGGCTCAGAGGTCATCTGCCCATTTTCAGGTATCCCTGGTTTCTTCTAGGTCATCCGTAAATCTAGATGAACCTACAAATCACTACGCCTTTTTACCCTAAATTTTGGTGTATAACTTTGATAGAGTTTTCCTTTTGTCTCAGGTCCCCACTCCCACTTCAACAAGAGTTTTGTCCTTGTATAAGCAGCAGGCATAAATGAGAGCTTACATTTTCTATTTGTGTGTTCTATAATACTGAGAGATTACTTGTTATGAGATAAAGATTTGAAGATAGAGCATTTAACATTAGGTTTGGATATTTTGGTCACGTAGACAAACAGATGCGATCAAACTTAACACTCACTAAATCTTGCTTTGAATAGTTATTAAAGTCTAAAAGTCTAAAATCAAATGAAATCCTGCAGATATAAAATAAAAGTGGAATCTGGAAGCTGTATTTTTTCTTCTTGTACAGTAGTGAAATGGTTAATATTTTTTTTCTGAAGAACTTTACAGACACAACAGAGAAGCACAGAAGCATAAATCGGAAGGTTAAATTTGTATTGGCTATGCTTCTCCTTCCCATAGGAGCACAGATGGTAAAAACCTTAAAGCTACCCCTGCTATTATCAAGGAATAAATGAATTATCAGGTTTCTCCCTCACAATGCTATCTATGGGAGACACCTTCCTACTCACATCATGATCAAGACCATTTAAATGAAGAACTGCTGCTTGTTTGATAAGAAAGAAAGAAAGAAAGAAAGAAAGAAAGAAAGAAAGAAAGAAAGAAAGAAAGAAAGAAAGAAAGAAAGAAA
>WTSP01028076.1:0-56277 GCA_025331215.1 Actenoides lindsayi | reverse complement strand
CGGGTCACGGCTGCGGCACCTCCCCCGGGCCTGGCCCGGCCCGGCCCCCCGCTCGCCTTCGGTGCGCGGCAGGCCCCGGCCTCGGTCCGGGGGGAGCCGCCCGTGTCCTCTCCTCCGCTGCCCCCCTCCCATCGACAACCACCCGTGCAGGGAAACACGGGCGCAGCAAAAGCGAAGGCGAGGTGGTAAAAAACACTATTAGCTTCTAATTCCGTAACAGCTTCAAGTTCGAGTTTATTCAAGTGACAGGGCTTTCCGATCTGCTGCAGCTCAGCACGACACAAGCGGCAGTTCAAGTGTCTGTGTAAGGAGGCAGCCCCCTCCGGGGCTTTAAGCCAACTAAACAAAGGTACTGTTCTCTAACGGCACTACAGTTTGCTACTTTCTCTTGTTACCAAGTCGTACGTGGATAAATTCAGCGGTTATATAGCCAACCGTTCTTTAAATTAACCTGGCAAGCTTGCTAGCACAAGAATAGGAATTGTACCTTTCACTGATAGGCAGGTGAAACCCAGCCAAAACAAGCGACACGCTGGAACAATCCTAAAATCTATTTCAATTGTTTCATATTTAGCTTTTAGTGTTATTGCAATCAAATTCTAAAACCCCACAATTTTAAGTCAAGTCCCTAAGTAAATCGCTGCTCTTGCTATATCCCAAAACAGAGATGAATGTAATTAACATCATAGAACATGGTGCATACTGCTAGAGTAATTCAGGCAAATAAATTATCCTCCCACAAACAGGAAATAAAATTACTGACATATTTAGGGAAAGTAGTTGTAAAGTTCAAGTCAAGCATACAAACATGAAGTAAACACCTCAATATTCAAGTTAGTTTGCATCACTTTTGGTGCCCGACAGATCATCCAAGTTCAAGCACAGTGCATTATTTGGTTAGCTGTTCAACCTTTTTCATAGAAAAATAGCACGGCCATAGAAGAAAGGAAGTTAATTTCAACTTGCTCAGTGATCCACTCTTTTATTTTACCTTAGTTAAAGGCAAACTAAGTACAGATACTGTACATTAAAATATATGCACATTCAATGAAGTTGTTCTTCGTTCTACCTTAAATTTAGGCTCAAATCCATACATTCTTCTAGAGTTCTTTCCAAGCAATTAATCCTCTGTGAAACGTGATGCACCCACATTTAAATATAGAGAGAACCATCCGCAGGTCCCACATAGCCAACACCTATCAGAAGCACATCAATTAGTGTCCATATTCCAAGTCCACCAAAGCTGAAGAGCTTTCCAAGACCTTCCCGCCACTGGCCCAAATAGAAACGATCAGCACCAAATCCACCAAGGGTTATGCTAAAAGAACAAAAACATGATTCCTTATTATTATTTTCAGAGGAACTCAGTTTGGGTATCCATACACACTTCTCTTTGACATACCTACAAGTCGATGATAGTTTTGCTCTACATCAGTCAAGAAACTATACATTTTCTTGGTACAAAAAGAGCTGACTGGGTTATTAAATGAGAAAGCTTTTGATGTAATAGCACTATTAGCTAATTAATACTACCCAGAAAGTTGAGTTTTTCATTCATGACCAAAAAACCCCAAAGCTCTCAAATTTATAAATGTGTCTCAACTTTTAAGCTAGCAGAAGCTAAAAAACCCCACCAAACAAGCTACAGAAACAGATCACACACTAAACTCAGCCCCATATGCAGCAGCCAGGCAACAGTAAGTTTCTTCAGTTGGTGGCAGAGAGAACAACTCTTGATATAAAGGAAAGTGTCTCAGGCTGCTTTCTTAATCAGAGTCTTATTGTGTATTTGGCTCCAGGAATAGTCTCACTACCTAATTCATTGTATTAACCACTTTTTAAGTACTAAAGTTTAACGAAAAAGCTCTTAACACCAAAAGAGCCTCGGGTTACTTTCAAATTGCTTTTGTGGTGTTCTAATGGCGTAATATTCCAAAAATGACAGAACGTTTCTTTCAACGTTGCTGCACTGGTATCTTCCCTAATAATTTAAAATGCAAGAAACTTCATCTTCAGGTATTTCTAGCTGTTACAGTTGGAAAGGAAGCCATAAGAAACGTATACCAACACCAGCCAGCTCAGCAACAAATATCAACTTCAGAAACAGCAGTGCCCATTTCAGCTGTCAACAAGTAACTGGGGCAGTTTTCAGCCCTAATTGTTTAAAACATTTAAGAGCAGGGTAAAAAACAAACAAACATAAATAAACCTGCAGGGTTTTTTTTTTTTGAGCAGCTGTACCTGATTTGACACCATACTGATAATAGCCAACAGGCCCTCTTTACTAAGAAAATGGATCACTTCGTGAAGCCTAAGAATCATTGGCATTAACTCTGAAGTACATTTGATGCAGGAAGAGTGTAAATGTTTTCTCTCAAGCTCAATGTACTGAGAAGAGCTAGCATAGTTGCACATTAAATCTTCAGGCATCCCATGCCTCCAAATAGCTAGACTGTTAGAAGTACTGGTTGTTCAATTTACCATTTTTACCATTAAAAAAATACCAAGCAGAAAACCACATGGATTGCAGAATTTTGAGACAGTTAATCTACTGGTATTATGTATTTTAGCTTGACGTTACCCGTCAGTTCTCGTGTACCTTAGCGCCAAGGCAGTAGACCACTTATAACCTCCAGTCCAGTTGCAGTAGAGCATCTTGGGAAAGACACGGTTACCTAAACGTTAGAAAGCAGTCAAACCTTAATATAACAAAGACTTCATCAGGAGTACAAAAATGACAAGCAAGAAGATACTGTATTTCTCTAACAGAAGTCTAAAGAGGCTGATGCTAACTGAAACTTTCACTGTCAACACAAAAGCTCTTATATAGTCTGCAGTCCTCTGTTCCATCAGCCTTTGTCCCACATCAGAAAACATGCAGGGTCACTGGACAAAAAGGGGGAAAACTAAACTAGCAGGGTGAAACCAGTATGATTCTTTCTTAATTATCCTACAGAGACATTTGATACTGATTCTATTAGTGGTGTCCAAATTCATTTAATTTATAGCTGACAAAACCCACAAGTATTTCCTCTCCTGTGGAGGTACACAACAGTACTAAAAGCCAACATTTACAGTTAGCTATTACTATTATGCTTAAAAATTAAAATGTAACTATAAAAGAGTTCCATAGATTAATCAAGATGCAAGCTGTTACTGCAATGGACATAAACAATCGATGTATTTACCCATTACGAAAAAGCATTAAGGAATTGTTTAGAAAAAAAGTTTTCTATGGAATTTGTTTTAGCCCACCTTACCTAGACAATGAATATGATCCCGTACCGTGCAAGTGGCATTGTATCTTTGGCGCGGACAAGAAACTGTCATGCAGTTTGTAGAATTGGTACATACATAATCGGTCGTTGGAAGCTGCCAGCAGAACTGGCATGTCATGTTAACTGTGAAGTTCTCCTGCTCGTGGTTATTCTCATCCTATAAAAGGATAGCATTATCACTTCACTAGTAATAATACATTTTAAAAAAAAATTCACAGTGTGCGGCATCAAATCCCATTTTGTGGGCAGACATTTTGGCAACAGTTGTAACAATTACCCTCTTTGCTACCTCTACGTAGTTCAGTAAAATAGAAAACTCAACAGTAGAGAATGGACAGAGTTATTAAAGAGCAGTTTAACATCAGTGCTTCCTCCAATCCAAAATACTGCCAGGAGGACTCACTCGGTCTCACCTGTAAGGTCAGTTCGTACCTCTGACAGATACGCAGCCTCCCCACTCTCAAAAAGGCTCTGTTTTGACTGGTCAACAAATTGATTTAACTCAATTGCATGGCTGCGTAACAAAAAGACTCCACGGAAGAAAAGCAAAACAGAGAAGGGTAGGTCTGCCTCTTCAGCAGCAGCCTACAGCTGAAGCAGAATAAACATATCACAGACCTGCAAACCTGCCTGTGTGAGAACCGGGAAATCGGTATTTTATATTTACATGACGAGATGCCACAGTTTAATTACATGACTTAAATTTGGGTTTAAAAGTAACAGGTTACTTACAACACAATGAACATGTGGCTTGACTTTGCAATCAAAAGTGGCCGGCTTCCCATATACACAGGAATAGTTTGTGTTACATGTCATACAGTCTGGTGGCAATCTACTGCAAAGCCCGTTGCTAGGACATTTAGTCACATAAGGTGGAATTTCTGTACTTTCTGAAAGGTGAAATATGTGAATAAAATTAAGAAAGCAAAGAAAGTGAATAAAGAAAGCTAATAAAGCGAATAAAGAAAGCTAATAAAGCAAGCTATATAGTCTAAAGTGTACATACATTTTATACACATCTATAAGCACACTAACACTGCATAAAGGGCTTTCCCTATTATTCAGGGAGCAGCATCACTAACTTGTGCTGTGAGAACCACTGAGTGAGCTACACGACACAGCAGGGTGCCCTGCAAGGACCTCACAGAAGTTCTGGAGAGGCCAGCACGGCAACACCACTCGGGAGAACAGCAGGACAGGTCTCAGCACAGATCAGTGCCACTCAAACACTATTTCTCAGCAGAAGTCATCAGTTCAGGTGTAGAAGCAGGCCGACACATGTAACCTACTTTTAGTTCAGCTCTGATGAACTTCACGGCCAGCTCAGACTTTTGCTATTTGTATGTGTTCAGAATTACCTCTTAACTTACTCGCAAGAACAGTGCTCCAGCCAATCCTGATGCACTCCTTAGTGAACTACCAAAACTGTATTTTATGTTCAATAGGGAACCAGTAACAAGTTCTTGCAGAACGCTGAAGTCTTTCAAGAACTTCCCGTAGCCTGAGAGGGTACAAACCACGTGAACCATAGTGGCAGTTTAACTGGTCATTTTCCAGTTGTAAGGTCTTAAATTGACCAGTTTTCTAATTACATAATCCAAACTAATCGTTAAGGTCATTGAGAGTAATTCCTAACGCATTATACTATAATAGCTTTTACCACTGTGAAAGCACATACAGGTTTCTAAAACATAATTCAAGAGCTTTTAACAGTAAACTTAAGACACTGAGGAAGAAGAGCCATAGAAGAAGAAGAAAAAAAAGAAACAATGCAATATTGTACCTGCTACTTTAAAATAAGGAGCATCTGTACTTGTTGAAGTTAGACTTTTTGCAAAAGTAGACTGTGGCTGGGAATGCTTTGTAGTCATCAAAGATCCTGCTACAAAAAGAAAAATAGAGAAAGTGGTATTTCTAGAAAAAAAATTCATATTCAGAAAGTTTGATTTCAGCACACTGATACGAAATTACAAGCAGAAAGTGTAACAAGAACCAAAAAAAAACCACTAGAAAAACCTATTTTCTTGTTCTATAGATAGTAAAATGTTTACATTAGACATTAAAGCGAGCATTACAATTGCATCGTTCCTTTCACACAGGAAACCATGTTTGTTTCCATTCAGCCTTACTTTTTGACTCCTGCGAATTAGCAGGCAGTGCTCAGAAAGCCGATCTGGCACAGTACTCCCTACCGAACGAGACCATTTAAGCAAGAAACGCAGCTACTCCTTTCACAGCCAGCTGGAACAGAACCGGCTGGCAAGCACAGCTGCGCTTGTGCACCTGCTCTGTGCTTGTCTCTCCGCGCACCTCAGGGCTCCAGGGACCCGGGCCTGTGCAGAGCTCAGGGGAGCTGCGGGTCCGTGCCCGAGCCCCTCGGGCAGCACACACAGCAGGAGCGGGCCGTGCCCAGCTGGAAGCCTCAACACGGGTCCGGTCTCGTCCATCACACCCAGACGGTGCCGAGGAGCCCCGGAACCTCGCCCGTGACACTTTGGATCACAGGCAATTCACAAGGAGCGCGCCCAGGAGACGCTAGATAAGCCAGGAGCAGCAGGCGAGCGGGGCCGAGCCCGGCTTTCGTCCCCCCAGCAGGAACAGGCCTGCCGCGCACGATCAGGAGAGACCGTGCCCGAAGCACCTTGGCCGCCCCCGCCCAGCCCGGGCAGTGGCTCCCCGTCTTCAACAAGCTGAGATCACGGGCACCTCCCCAGCTCGGCCGCTCAGAAAGGGCCGCAGCCCCGGGGATCGGCTGAGAACACTGCGGAGAACAGCCCCCACCGGCAGTCCGGGCCCTGAGCCGCCGCAGGCCTCCCCCGCCGAGCCAGGGGCTCGGAGCGCTCGGCCCGCCCGAACCGGCCACGGGCAGACGGCAGCTCCCTCCCCTGCCCGCCACCCCCGTCTCGGCCTCGGAGAGCCCGGGCACAGCGGCAGCGGCCGCGCTCACCGCGGCCGGAGAGGACGTAGAGCTGGGACAGGAAGAGCGCGACGCCGCAAAGGCGCCGCAAAGAGCGCAGCGCCGCCATCTTGCCGCCGCTCGCGGGTCCAGCGGCAGCACCGCCCCGCGCGGGGCCCGCCCCCTCCGCAGCCCGGGGCGGGGCGACAGGGGGAACCCGGCCGGGGGGGCTCCGGCGGGAAGGCGGGGGCTGCAGGGAGTCTGCCGCCGCATCTCGCCGCTCCCATCTCCGCCCCTAGCCCTTCGGCCCGGGCGCCGAGCTTCCGCCTGGGCCGACCAGGGCAAAGCGCTTGGAGTGTCAGCACAGGCGGTTATCTCTGCAGGGCACCGCGGGGCTTTCCTTCCTCAGCCCTGGGCCTCTCTACCCTTCTCTGTACATGTTTCTTCCTAGAGGCACTTTTCATTTATATTATTTTTATTACATTTATATCATTCGGTGACCTCTCTCATTAAATCGCAACAGCATATTAAAGCCAGGGTATGCTATCATGGTAGTCTTGGATTTCACTTGTTGGGTAGAGATCACTAATATATAAATAAAAATCACCTGACCCCCCTGTTAATTCTGTAAAGAAAGACTCCCCAGCACTTGATCCCTCTATTTTTTTCTACTCCTCCCACCATCCTCCTTTCAAAAGCAGGGGATAATCAGTAAAAACAGACACATAAACCCAAACTAACACGAAACCAAACCCAGGCTATTGAACACAAGTCTATATAAGTGTCAGACAGAAGTAAAACACCAGCTCTGTTTTTGTGTAGTATTTATGTACTAAACAGTATTTTCTGCTTCAGTTTAGTGATATTTAAATTACAACTACAGTTGTGTAGCTAATAGATAATATATTTAACACTATCTAAGCCTTTTAACTAAAACCAGCACACAAATGTGAGAAAAATGGTGGTAAAAAAATTCACCTCTCCAAAAAAATCTTATCTAATTGCCTGCAACAGTAACTTCAAAATCCTTTATAAGCATAAACAAGCCAGATAAATACGGCCAATTCAAATTCCAACATGCTGGTTTAAAATGAAAACTGTCATCTGCACCTTCTCTGTGTTCTCTGTTATCTCAAGCAAATACAGCAATAAATTACACAGGTTTTTTTAAAGTTTTTTTTTGCTTAGGAAAAAGCCAAATCAACAGCAAACACAGGAAACAATAAAACGCTTTCCACACACAGATATGATGAGCAATTCAACTTCATTCTTGGCACTCACCTTTACAGAAACCAATTATTACACCAACTCAGTTAGTGCCTTGTTTCACCGAGCTTTCCAACAGACACCAATGTATCTGCAGCCCGTGATCACAAATTCAAAAAGAATCAAGCCATTCCTTCCCCCATCCCCAGTATATTGATAGAACCTGGAGTTCGAAAAAAAACCCAACATAAAAAACAACAACCAACCAACAAACCAAACTGCTTGTGATGCACCTACCAACTGCCAAGCTTTGGATCCCACATCACCTGAGTTATGCAGCTGCTGTGTGACTAAGGTCACTCAGCTGTCACAGCAGTAGCCACTTCCCAGCCTCCGGTTCCTCGCAGCCTGCCATGTATTTCCACAGCAAAATCAATATATATTAGAAGAGGTATCAGACTTTAAAAATAAGCATTCTGTGCCTGGTGCAGATTAAAATCCCATGGGATTGTCAAAGAAGCTGGCAGTTGCATCTGCCCTCTCATGCTATTCCTGGAGCACCAACATTGCTACATTTACTTATTTTGTGTTGTCTGTTAACCAAATATTCTCTCGGATGAGTGTTACTGATGTACAGGAGGAAAGAAACACCATTGCAAATGGGCAGCTAGTCATTTTATTTCCTATAACAGCAACATCAGAATTCTTCTTCTGCATTTAGAATATATGAGCTCTTCAATTTCTTGAGCTTTTCGATAGCAGAAGACACAGAAATCTCTCCATGAACTTTGTTGTCTCTTGTTCGCACATTGACAGCATTGTTTGCTTTCTCCTTTTCTCCAACCACTGTTAAGACACATCACAAACAATACTGAATTACCTACATCATAAAATGAGAGTCTGGACAATCTCTAGAATTTATACATTAGAACTTAAATGATACTCAGAAATGTAAGCTGCTGCAATTACCTAAGATGAAGTTATACTGGGCCAGCTGGGCATTTCTAATTTTCTTGTTTAATGTGCAACTTTGATCTAGATCCACGTCTGACATAAATCCTTCTTCAAAGAATTTGCTGCAAACCTAAGAAAATAAGAAAACCTCTCACTTAATATTACAGTATATATTCTACAGAGCGTGTACATATTAAAGCAATCATTCTTTGTTCTAGGGCAAGTACTTAAGGAACCATTAAAATTCCTTGCTATTATAAAAGGCAGGCCCTACTCTCACCTGCTGGGCATACTCTTCAGAAGCAGGTCCCACTGGCACCACCATGACCTGTCGTGGAGACAGCCAGAATGGCCTGACAAGCAGAACAAGAAAAATATGAAATACATGTGCATTTCACATTTGCATTCATATCTATAGTCACATTCACCAATAGTAATTTATGTTAGTTAAGGATGTTGGGTAACGTGTTATTTTCTTCTTTTCAAGTTGACATTTGCTGGTTTAGTAGCAAATGGATTGATTCCAGTAAAATGACACATGCAGAATATCTCCTGTTCGCTTCTGAGCTGACTTGACAATTTTAGACAGAATTTTACTTTTTCCCAAAATTTCCACTTCTAACTTTATAGTGAAAGGTAGACAGTCAGACAGATAGGTGGCTGAAGGTAAGAATTAACTTTCTTAATACTTTGAATACATTAAAGAAATATCTTCAGAGCTTATTCAAGATGCAACAATACATCTTACAAGTTAAAAAAAAAGAGACTAATTCATCTTTGTATAAAAATTTGTTTTACAGATGTCTAACATCTTCCCAGTACAACAGTATGGTTTCTAAGCAAAAAGGAACAGGACCAAGGCAGCATACATACATTCAATTACAGTTCTTATTTCTGCTTTATTGTATAAATTTTCCTGCAATCGCATTTCTAACAATGAGCTACTAATAAAAGGATATCATACAATTCAGACCACAAAATAAGACTTTTCTTCCTGTAATCTTACCTGCTACCTTTTGAAATTTCAACAAAATTCTAGGGATATTATTTTGCATTATAATATATGGGACTTCAGAGAGGATCTGTATTTTCTATGTTAAACATTTCTTAGAGCTGCATTTGTGTCACATACCATTTTCCTCCATAATTTTCTGCTAGAATAGCTATCATTCTCTCCACAGATCCCAAAACAGCTCTGTGAATAATCACTGGTCTTTTCTTATCATCACCATCCTTACTGAAAGAGAATAAGTAAAGGGGTTGGTTGGTTGTTTTTTTAAAAAGTCTCTTTGCTCACACACAGATAATCCTACTAATATTTTTGATTCACTCACCCAACATAAGTAAGATTAAATCGAATGGGTAGCTGGAAGTCAAGTTGGATAGTAGCACATTGATGGTACCTGCCAATAGCATCTTTGATTTTGATATCAATCTGTGAAACAAGACAATAGTTTCTAAATATAGTTTGCCTGCATTGCGTCTCTGTTCTTGCCCATCCCAAAGCTGTACAACAATGCTGATTCACTAACCTTAGGACCATAAAATGCTCCATCTCCTGGATTCAAATGCCACTGCTCTCCAAAACTATTCAAGCTGCTTTGAAGTTGCTAATCAGAAAAATATGAGAGTAATTTAAAGAAGTATATCAGGGCCTTTCATTAACGTAACTCAAAGCATTTGCCTTTGAAATACAAAGGGAGTCAACAGGCAGCACAATACCTATTGTTCAAGAATTCAGTCATTTTATAAATAATATTGAAACAAGAGTAGTTCCTTGTGCAAATGTTGCAATTAATCAGAAAAAAAAAAAGATTAATAAAAATCAAATCAGTTCAAGATAAGGGGCTAAGTAAGAATCAAAAATGTCCGTTTTATACAGAAACATTTCATGTGACAGTTTTCAACATGCATTTCCACTGACAATATTTAGTATGTGATTTAAGCAATTTCACTACTCAAGATGAAAGACCTTAGTTAAATATCCACCTCTCCAAATACATATGTTCAGAGTTTGGTTTGCTTTTAAATAAATTACCTTTTCTGCATGATCCCAGATCTCTAACTCTCCTAGATAATTTTCTGGTCTTGTAGAAAGATGTAGTTGAAAGGTAAAACCAAAGACAGCATACACTGACTTCAAGAAATCAAGACAGCCCTTAATTTCTTCTTCAATCTTAAAAGTAAATTAAATATATTAGTTAAAACTTACTTACATAAAAGTGTAATTGGATTTAATGAATTCCTCATAACCAGAATATGAGTCCATTAAAAAAAGTAATTAAAAAAAAAAAAAAGAAATCGCATTAAAATTACACCCTACAAACCTAAATTCTGAAAATGGCTGAACTGAGGAGGTGTGGCTTCGAAGTATGGCAAGAAAAGTAATGTTCCTGTTAAGCCTGGGCTTCTGGAGCAAAACTGCAGGAGTTAAACTTGACAAGAGTATATCAGTTTATTCACATAGCTCCACTAAAATCCACGGTATTATTGACAAAATAAAGTACGTATTCAGCATAACAAAGGAAAACAAAATATAGTCAACCTTTTTCTTTGCAAGGGAAGATAGGAGATGCAACAGATTTTACCTTTTGGGATTTAGTTGCCCAATATATCTTTCTAAAGGGAAAAATTCTATACAGAAAATCTTACTGTGTCATTCATAATCAAGAACTTCGCTCAAATAACCTTGTTTTATTCTTTTGATACAAGCTTTTTTTTTTTATTTCAAAAGAGAAAAAAATAACTTAGCTTCTCCATTACAACTTAACAGGCTATTGACTTCAGCAATATTGCAGAAGGTTAAGAAATATGGACTACCAGATGAGCAAGGAGGAAGCATCTAAACCTACCAAAAAAACCCAAACCCCCCAAAACAACAAACCGTAAAACCCCCATCAAAGCCAGCATTATGCTACAAAGCAACACAACAGAAGAAGCTACAGTTGAAACACTTCTGAGACTTTTTCTTGTTTAATGTTGCTTTGCAATAGGAAGGGAAGGAGTTTGTTTGGGGTTTTTTTGCTTGACTAGTGGGTGTAAGGTTGTTATTGAGTTTGTTTTGTTTTTTTTTCACCTGTTCTACTGTGCAAAAGATGTGAGCATCATCTTGTTGGAAGCGCCTTACACGAGTCAAGCCACTTAAAGTCCCAGACAGTTCATTTCGGTGAAGAACTCCAAAATCTGCAAACCTGAGAGGCAATTCCCTCCAGGATCGTGGACGATGGGCAAACATCAAGCTAGAAGAAACATGAAAGAACCTTCCTTTTATCCTTCTTATAGATGGCTTAAGATAACACAGAAACTAAAGCAAAATCAGTACAGATGGTAATCACATTTTCAAGTATTTATACATTCAGGTTGTCTGCACCCTAAAAGGCAGGCAAGTAGAAAAAGTGCAGCACTCCGAATGTATTGCTAAAGACTACCTAGAAAAACACTGTGAGAGTAACAATCCAGACTGGTACATCTGTACCTTCTTTCAGTATACCACATCTATACCTCTCTCTATGCATCATAATTTGTATTTACTAGTGGTACACAGAACTAGTATTAGCATGCACAAACCTAGGTCACTTAGCATAGACTTACTGAAAGATCCTCCTACAAAACTTGTATTTGGTCTGCTTTGGGACACTGCCTGGAGAGCTCTCTGGACACACTAGTTGCTTAGTAGTCTATTGTAAACATACATGATAACATGTATTAATACTCCATTTATTTCCCCTCAGCCCCACAAAGGATAAATAAAATAAGAAGGTTTTCATTTGAGAGTACTAACCAATGTCCTGGACAATTCATTGGTTTAGCAGCAAAAGTTTCCTTCTCAATCTCAAAAGAGAACATATTTTCATGGTAGTGCTGCCAGTGTCCTGAGACTTCCCAGAGTTTACTGTTGAATATGTTTGGAGATACAACTTCAGTAAATTTACCCCTGTATTTCTCCTATGAGAAAAATGAGACATTTAAAACGTGACTGAGCTTTTGATAAGCAAAAGCCTGATTCTTTTTAACTGTGTTCTTATGATGGCTATTTACTGGGAGACTAAAGGACTACCACACATGTAAGTTTTGCACAACTGGAAAAAGCACAGGTCAATTCTTTACCCTATTTTCAAAAAGATTATACATATATAATCATAGTAAAAATCTGGTATATGTATACATACACAGATGTTTCCCTTCCTGGGGACAGCTCAGTGCTATAAACGGCCTATCACTTAAGATCAACAACTGATATTAAGCTTGTTAGGGGTTCCATGAGTACATACTCACTCTTATGAAATCCATGAGTGTGTTGTAAAGAAAGGCACCTCTGGGGAGGAAAAAGCAGCTTCCAGGACTCAGCTCGTGAAAGAAGAAAAGTTCTTGCTCCTAGGTAAATTAAAACCAGAATGCTGTAACACCACTTCAGATGGAATTGCAAAACTGGAGAACGGGACTACTTCACACATGTTGAGACTGTTCACAGGAATGAAATAGTACAGCAACAAGATGATTTCCAGAAGTCTGCAAGTTCTCAGCAGCAGTAGTTAATTTATCTGTAGTTCTCACTCTTACAAGTTTGCAATAACGCCAGAATTCCATTTGACTCAGACTATGTAAATACGTATGTCCTCAAAATCCTGAAGCCTTAACCAATCCTACCTTTAGTAACCAAAGTAATTCAGCATATACCCATCAACATCTGAGGGCTGATGGCTGAAGCTTCTAAGCCAGTCATTCTTTGTCAGAATTCTGCCTCAAAACTAGAAGCTCAGCAGCGTGCCTCTGCTACATCTCTGGAGAACCTTAGCCTCTTGAGTATCATTGATATTAGATACACAGACACTAGATAAGTTGTTTGATACTGAATAATTTGTTTTTGAAAAGGCACAGAAGTAACCAAAGAAATACTATACAAATAGTCAAGTCTTAATGAGCTAACAGAAATGCATGAACACTTCTGTAAAGATCATTTTTTCTACTTCTTTGTCACTGTTTTCTGTAAATTCCTCACTGGCTCTTCCTCTTCTGTTTCCCTAGATTGTTCATCTTAGCTTATGAAGGCCCTCCACAGTCTCTTCTTTCATGTCTGCCAGTAAGTAGTGAGAGGTTCCTGCTTGCATCCTCTTGGCCAACAATGCTGACCTTCACTTACGTGAGGTTTTCAAATAAACGCTTCCCTGCTTTCACTTGTACTGCCCATTGTGCCTTTGAACATCCACAAAGCTGCTTATCTTCTCCCAAACATCATCCTGACAACTCCACCTTCTCCACAAAACTATAGCAAAGGCGACAACAATTAGGAGTCTGCATGCCAACATGACTGATATTAGGTCACAATCCTTGCCTGTGTCCATCTAACATCTTCAGACTTACCCTCAATTTACGATTAAAACCGTTCATTTAAATCTAGTAGAGAAAGATATGAACTATATTGACAATGGCTAAAGTACTGCATGTACATACACTTAACTATTACCTCACTTATTCCTATAATAATAATCAAACGGTATTATCGATACAACTTTCAATAATCTCTGTTTTCTATGAAAAACAGTGTTTTAGGTAAGATCTGAAAAGAGTCTACGTTAAAACACTGAAAATATACTTCCCTAAAGCGAGAGACTACTCCATGAGTTCTTCCCAATACTGGTTCAACATTCACAGGCAAGTGACAAGTTGAGTGGAATTAGAATTTGAAACTACACCTGACACCAACAAGTTCACAGAACTGGCTCTCATGCAAAATGTCAAAAAAGAAGAAGAAAAAAAAAGAAAAAACAAAACGAAACAAAAATCACCACCGAAAGCAACCCAACAACGACGAAAGAGAATGAATTCTATTACATTCTGTAATAAAAGAGAAGCAGACCATAAAGTAATGTACCTTTCCAATTTTCCTATGGTCACGGTTTTTGGCTTCTTCCTGGATTTTTTCCCATTCCTTCATCATTTTGTTATCAGGAAAGGATATACCATATATTCTCTGCAGGGTTTCCATGTCAGATTTTCCTTCCCAGTAAGTAGAGGAATTCTAAAGCACAAAACCCATACTTTATAGGATATTATCTCAGGGAAAGGAGGAATAAACACCAACACATTCAAATGTTATTTTTTTTCCCTTGGGAAAATTATATGCAGTCATCCAGCATTTGTTTATAATACAAAGATACTTGCACTACCTTTTATTCAGCATACTAATACAGAAGACAAACAGAAGTGACTAGTCAAGTCATACTTTTATTCTACTTTGGTGCTTTGTTTTAACTCACATTAGAGCATGTTTTATTATCTCACATTCCATCTTCTAAAAAAGCAGCACTTGTTTACGTTCAAAATGTAATGCAGTAGGGAAACACGAAAAACCAAACAAAACTCACTCTCACACTTAAATCCCAGCTGTTTTGACACTAACACTTGATCCCTGGAACTCAACTTGTGTAAGCTTCAGTTAGGAAGCCAGCCAAAGCAACTATGATGACTGTTCCAGCGAGGTCTAATATGGTTACCAAAATTAGCATCTGCAAGTAACTTTACATCATGACCAGAGGCATCTGCAAACACTCTCTCTGGCTTTCCTGTGAGCAATGCCATTTTTAAACAGCAGCACTTGCAGATATGCCAGGGTCCACTTCACTTCTTGCACCTGAAAGGAACCATCTCAGAAGGCTGAAATACTATTTTCTGACCCAATGAGTATCTTGGCTGTTCATTTAGTGGAGAGCAGAGCACACACACACACCACACACTAGTTCGGACTCAAACTAGGACACCCATACTACAAAGTGCAGTGCTGGGTGGAGATACTAGCACAATAATGTCACACATTAGCTTAGGCACTGCATTTCTCTACTGCACATGATATAACTGGTTCCATGGCTTATCTAGTCACTATTAGCTTGAGTGTTTTTGTAGTGCTCTTCATTGTGGTCTAAGTACATGTTTCTACACTAATCCTCTGATAAAAAAAGATGCTGCTAACTTTCACTGAGGTACCACTGTGATGGTTAAGAATCTAACTTTGGAAGCAGATGAATGATGAAAGTCTGTAGTTCTACTTGTACAGTGGAGGCTGGGAAAGAAGAGGAGGACTATTTTCAGAATAAACAAAGAAGCCAATACAAAGGATCCTAGCATAATCATTTCAGGAGAAATAAATACATAAATAAATCGACTGACCTCCAGTTTAGTTAAGTTTTAATGCAGTTAATATATACTTACCTTAAGTATTTTAAGGGCCTTTATTTTTCCAGTGTGTCTCACATGTGGGCCCCTGCAGAGATCAATTAGTGGACCACATCTACACATCAAGAGAAAAAAAAAGTATTTATTTAAAAACACTCCCAACATTTTTAAACACAGTCTCTAATGGCGTACAAGTTAATGCTTGACGTGTTCTCACACACTAGTAAGTGTACATATGCAATACTCAGCAGACTCAGTACATCTTAAATCTAATTGTGCCTTCGACCTGAAGCAGAATATCAACTCAGTAAATACTCAGCACACTTGATCCACCATCAAAAGCATCGTAACACATTCAGCAATTCATATAGTTCCATACATAAACTTTGTTAAAGTTGGCCAGGAAATTTCAAACTATGCATATAAAACAGAAAAAAAAAATTAAATAAACCTTTTTGCCATTTTCCAGCTATCTAGTTTTATCCCTGCCAGCTGAATGAACAGGTTCCTCACTCCATCCTGAGCTAAGAGTTACCTTTACTCGTTATCCATTACTTCAGTGTCAAAGCTGGTAACTTATTTTAACCTGTGTATTGAAACCAGAAGGAATGAGCAAAAAGGATTTGCCATTCGTCTACAAATTGAGACCTGATCTGACCCAACAGAGAAACAAAAGATCTGACTTCATATAAGGAGCAATATTAATTGCAAAGTTAAGTCCCAATCACACAAGTATTCAGAAGTTAGAATAAAAGAAAAAAAAAATATTCTCCTCTCAATTTATATGAAATATACTTAACTACATCATTTCATAATACCCTTTACCTGAATTTTTTTTACCTGTATACTGTGGTAGTTGGTGTATTCACCTTCTCATTAAGGATACGACACTTAAACTTGTTATACTGCATGGGGAATACATGAAAAGTCAGAAAAGACAGAACTACAAAAAAATAAAAAGCACATGATCACACCTACTTATGCAAAACTTCAACATCCTTTCAGAAGATTTATAAAACAAGAGGGGAAAAAAGACAAAAATATTTTCATTTCCCTGAAGTTGTGTTAAGCATCCTGATTACCACCTGAACACCTCAAAGCACTTCTGAAAGGCAGGTAAAACATGGTACAGTGAGACTGGTGATATTCACTGTATAAAAGAGAGGACTAGAGGACAAAGTCTTTTTGAATTGTCTCTGCAAGTGAGCCACAGCACCAATGTATGCCTTTTGTGTACCAACGTCTTGGTCGTCTCATTGAGCCTGAGGGGATTTTGTGCACTCAGAACCTGGTTTTATTATTGCCTGTAAACATCCTGAACACTTGAGAGGGACAAGCAGAGAGGAAAAAAGATACTATTCTTTTGCTATGTTTTACAAGACAGGTACTATTCTGATGAGTCAGTCACATGTCATTTTATAAAAGCTACATTTTAAAAGATCATTGTACCAGAATCACAGCTACTCCAAGGATTTACCTTAAACATGTCTAACAGGATCTCCTTTTTGACTTCCAGCCTTTCAAAAGCCTGCTTCTCTTTTATGATATTTTTACAGCGGTTCTCTAGTAGGGGGAATTCAGTACTAGATACACCTCTAAACAAAACGACACAGGGAAAAGAAATATAAATCAATTATTTTCATATTCCCATTTTTTTTAAGTGACCACTTCCTAGTGGTCTGATTTGAAAAATGCAGGATGTGTTGTTTTGATTTGTCACAGTATTTTCTTAGTTTCTTACAATTGGCTCCACTTTCAGACATTAAACTCAGAAGCACAAATGGTATCACCCTGAACAAATCCACTGCAATCACTCCTAGAACAGTCTTTGACATGTTTAAACGTCTGGAAGATCTATAGCTCAAAGTATGTATGATTTAAGAAAAAAGGAAGAAAAAACAACAACAAACCAAAACCAACAACAACCACCAACCCCACAAAACAAACAAACCAGAAAAAACCACCAAAGGCTCAACCCAGCTGCAAGAGCTAGTTTATCAGCTGATGCAGATTCAGTGTTCCCCTGACTACAGAAAGATTAGAAAGGGAAGAAGTGTAAGTCTGTGCACAAGGATTAGAAAAGCAGTAAACACCTACATGAGTTACATGCATACGTGCCATTTCTACAACTGACTATGGCACTTCGAAACCAAAATCTCATGGTTCAAATAAACTGTCTCCTACACCTCCCAACAACTTCAGAAAGTTTTACCTGAACACTCTGCATTTTTTCACAGAACATTCCACTGCTGCAAGTCTTACAGACCAGGTGTCTGAACAGTGCTCCTGAATTTAAATATACACACACACTCATATATATTGTATACACAGGAGACTAACCCATCCGTTTCAAGCCACATTAGACATACAGTTTTACTTTTAACACGCAGAAGCACAAGTGAACAAAAATAATTCTAGCACTGAGCTTCAACACAGAGTATTAAAGGTATTAAGACACTGAAATTTTACCTATCTTCAATATACATGTCATAGTAAAATCCATTCTCAATTGGTGGTCCATAGCATAAACAGCCCCCAAAATAACCTTCCATAGCCTCTCCAAGAATGTGAGCACTTGAATGCCAATAAACCTGCAAATAAAGTCAGGTGAGCCAGTCAGAGTCATTGACATGGTGTAACCAAACCAAACCAAGAGATACATCTACAGATGGGAAATACACTGGAATCAATGTTATTTCAACTCTGTGAGAAGTATAACAACTTTCTGTTCTCATTTTGAAGTACGCTAAATTGTTAATGGAAGATGTAGCAATAAAGCCCCATCATATTTCAGTCTGAAAAAGGATTAAACCTCTGCATGATTCCGACATCTTAGTATTTATTGTACCTTGTTCATTTTTAAGTTAATTAATTTTTATTAATTCAGACCACTTCAGAGCCACTGCTACGAGATAGAGCCTTTACAGGCTCCTGAAATGCCTCAAACAAGCTTAATCATATAAATAATTCCTTGACAAAATGAGGTCTGATTCTGGTGTATAAAGATAAACATATGCTTAAGAATAAATCACATGAAAAAAAACAGTTAAAAAAATCTTGGGTGTGTCACCAAGTATATTCATAGTCTAATTGACTAAGATATGCCTATGTTTCTAATAAACAATACCAGTACAAGGAGGTATAGATTTTATTTATGACTCAAATCTGATTTTGGGCATTTTTAGAAAACTTAAAGACAGCCTCACTGATGCTTTCAGTGTCTGATCTCCAAACACACTGAGTCAAACCACAGAACACATCTTGGAAGACATCAAACTATTTGAGGTTTCATACAAATCAAGACATTCTGGACATCTTGTTTGAGAAATAACCTGTTTATGTAAAAGGGAAAGGAAGAAAACAACACCAATCTTTTATTCACCTATAGATTACAGGTACTTAGCATCTAACCTTCTTTGTTAAATCATGGCAAATACATTACTTGAATAGCTTTTGGGATTTGTTTTGGTTTTTTTTAATTCAAGCTTTTAAAAGCATGCTGCTGCCATCCATTTCACATCACTAGTTCCTTAAATCAAGCAGAAATCAGCGAGTCTCTACTCACAGCTTTTGCTTCTTCATTATCAAACATAAGCAGCTCCAGAGTACAATCTCCTTCCAGGGGGCGATCCAGGTCCCACAGTTCACCATTCACTTTGGCGATGACTGCATCTGAAGCCAACGCTTGACTGAAAAAACACAATTGCAAGAGGTAGTATTTGCTAAAGTGCTTCGGTTTTTAAACATTGTGAGACCCCCACCCACATCTCATAGCACCTAAAGATTTTTAATATTTCTGGGGTCTTAAACACTTTTCTACTTTTAAGGTATAGACCCTCAAGGTCAATGGTTTTCAGAGCTAGGGATCTGGAGGAACGACTGCTTCTAGCAAGTGTCTGCTGTTACTTGGTAACTCAAGAAACTTCAGATGTCCCTATTAATTCCTAGCAGTCTCAACAATTATTACTTTAATTGCAAGCAAGCGTTGTGTTCCCAGCACAGAACTACAAGCATCACTCAGCACAGGAAGTCCACCCAGCTATTTCTTCTGCATTAAGCTGAAATTTCAGTGCTTTCCAAATAAACCAACTTAAGACACAGTCCCCCATCCACTGACTGTGACATACACATTTTACACAACAAGGTAAAAGGACAAATGATAGTAACAGATGTATCACAGCAAAGGTACAACTCCTTGCATCTATCTGCAGGTTACCTAATTCCTGCAGCTAATTGATACGGTGTGGTTTTCCAAGACTCCCCTTCAGCCATCTTTCCATCGGCCAGAATAATTTGGATAGGTTTGCTCTGGCTGGCTGCTCTGTCAGCTAGTAAAGCATCATGTTCTTTTTTCAGTGCTTCGTAAAGCTTCAGTCTGTCTTCTATGAAACTTGGCTCACATTGTAGCTGTAAAAAATAAATTATATCATACACACACATATTTGTGAGACAACCACAATAAACAGATTCACAGCGTTCAAGCAGCCCTAGAAGTTCTAACTGAGACCAGATTTCATTGTATGAGAATTTAGCCTAATATGCAGTAAAGTATTTGTAAATAATTAGACACAGGACAGCCCCATCCAACTTCCTGACCATTTTATCTTGACTTTCCAACTTCCCAAAGCACCTTCATCAGCCAGGGCCCAAATGGCTTCGTGAGCTTGACCTCAGAAAGCAGCCTCCACTCCCGCCCCAGAATTTGTATTTGGCTGACATTCTAGAGAAGTTCGGATCACTCCAAGAAGTCCTCACTTCTGCCAGTCCATTCAAAGCATCAAATTAAAATCAGATAGCTCACAGGGAGTTTAGTTTAGCGCAAGGTGAATTATGAAGAGCTGCTGAACCAAAGCCAGTGCTGCCAACATCCTCTATCAGCCATCACACACGCTGTTTAACTGTCCATGAACCATCACTCTCTTTAGGAACCAAAGTATCCTGACCCTTCTTTCCCAACAACCCAAATCCTTGTGTTAGATGAAAAGCAGAGACCAAAGAATGTATAGCACCCTTAGGAATTATATGCAAGGTGAAAGTCTGTGGTAATGATTTTTTTTCTATATGCATGTTACAGCAAGCCTTCCTCCCAAAACATGGGATTTCAAAGTACTGCAGATTTCGGCACCTTTTCTGAACCTAGCTAAACCATACTCCTTCTATTATGTGGTATAAATTAACTACTTACATCATTCTGAGGTCTGCCCACGGGTTCATTTTCTCTTTTATTTTCCTCTTTATTTTCATGGACTGTAACAGTTGGACTTGCACTGGAGACTTTCTGAAAAGATGGATAACATGAAGTATACCCCTCTGCCTTTAGGGCTTTTCCCAGCAGTCATTGAAACAAAACAAACCAGAGCAGTGCAATACTAGGCTAAAAAGGCAATTACAGTCGAGGAAGGTACATCCTTAAGTATAGGGGAAAGGCTTCTCGTGACAAATCCGAACGACATCCTTTTGATGTTCAGAAGGCACAGCAAAACTGCTCACCAAGCTAAACCTTCTCAGAACAATTTCCTCACTTTTACTACTGCAACCATCACTGGCAAAATCTCCCCTGCGAGCCCCCGGGAGATGAAAACGGCCAAACGAGCAACGAAACCAACTGCCGGTGGTCTGATAATCGTGCTCCACCTTGGCGAAAAGGCAGGGCCTAGCGGGAGACGCACTGCTCAGCGCTCGGGACGCAGGAGGAGCGCGGACAGAGACCGAGCCAGGCTTCCACCTCCGAGCCCCGCTGGCCGGGGCCAGGCGTTTCTCCCCCGTGAGCCCCTCCAGTGCCCCCCCTCCACTCCCCGCAGAGCCGCCGGCTCGGCTCGGCTCGGCCCGCCCCAGAGCGATGCGGACGCTCGCCCACGCCCGGCCCGCCGCAGGCAGGAGGGCCGCGGAGGCGCCCCCGCCCCTGGCGCTACCTCGCCGCCGGCCGGGAGCTCCGCCGCCGCCGCTCTGCCCAGCTCGGCCGCCAGGCTGCGGCGCAGGTGCAGGAGGCGGTAACGCAGCTTCTCGTTCTCGGCCCTCAGCCGCTGTAGCTCGGGGCTGCAGCTGCCGAAGCCGCACGGCGCCTCCTGCTCCCTGAGCCGGCCGACCTCCGCCGACAGCCAGCTCAGCTCCTGCTCTTGCCGCGACAAGCGCAGCGCCGCCACATCGGCGGCCGCCGCCGCCGCCATCTTCCTCCGGCCCGCTCCGCCTACCCCGGTACCGCCCCGCAGCCGCTCCAAGGCCGGCCCTGCCTTCTCCGGCGGCGGCGCTCAGGCCTCACGCTGCGGCGGTGACCCCGCCCAGGCACGGTGGGACTTCGGGGGCCTTGCAGGAGAGTTGATGTGGTCATTTTTCGTTCTTCTGCCTGGTTGAATCCCTGTTGTAGCGCTCGCTGCCCCGGTGTTAATAAACACACCCGCCCACCTTGCTCGGAGGCCCGTGAGCAATTGGGAAGTGTCAACGTTCACAACTCGTGCCTCAGCCTGGCTTCAACTTATCTAAAAATGTTCTTTGGAAAGCTTTTCCCTGCAACCCTCTTAAACAAGAAGCTGAACAAACTGGGCCTGCCGTGAAGCGTTGCTTCACTAATTCTCAAAATCCTGACCCTGCGATTACGGGGATGGAATATGACAGGCACAGGCAGTTTACGACAGGGAGGGGAAGAAACGCATCAAGCTTGCTCTATGTCCCCAAGCATCTAACTTAGTGTCTGTGGAGCTCATTTGTTACTAAAACCACAGAAAAGCAACACTTGATAACTTTTAAGTAAACGCATGCTTTTAAAGGTCATATATTTAACATCACCAATGACTTGGTTCTTCAAAGGGTTCTTCAAATCAAAGAGAAAATTACCAGGTGCCCTAGAGAGACAGACGTTGTCAAAATACTGCACAGAAAATCACGTCGTTAGAGGTCCATGTTGAAAAAGAAGACAGAGGAGTCCTGTAAAAATTAAGGTTTTTTGAAGTAAATAAAGGGAAGGTCCACTGGGCACAGCGTTGTAGGGCCCCTCAGAGTTGCCAATGGGCACTGCCTCTTTTTATCCTCATCTCCCGGCCGCATGTGACCCTCTTCCTTTCCCCGCTGGCTGAGGTACTAGGAAGGTACAGACTTCCCGATCCGCCTACTACTCCTCCTTAACACGTACATCTCCAGCATCACGCTTCCTGTGTCTTATTAACTTGACTTTGTGCCTCCTTTGGGAGGAGCAGTTAATATTCTCAAGTGCGTTAGGCCTGCACACTCTTCCTTCAGGTTCCAAAAGTCAAGACTATAGTGGGTCTTGCAACAAACTTTCAAGTTCCCCACTTTGCAGAACCTGACTGGTTCTTCCAGGGTATCTTGCTACACTCTGTTCCCAAAGCAGCCCACTGCACACTCTGCCAGCAAAACCACCTGCGGCACACTCTACTTTGCAGATGTGCATACACCCAATGAACTTTGTTTATAAAGACATATACTCTATATTTCTATCAATATGGACGGCACCCAAATGGCCCAATTGTATAGTACAGACTTGATGTGGTCTACCCCGTGTGCTGCTGAGGCCCAGCATGAAGGTCCTGTCAGCCCTAACCTCAGTCCAGACCAAGCCATCCTTCCCTGCCACTTCCGCACCCCCTGGCACAAGCTGGTCACTTACACCCTCCCCTCTGCAAGCCCACGTAATCAGGTGAGTCTTTCTTCATGGTTTCCCACGGGGTGAGAGGATTACATGAACACTGTTTCCAAGAGGCCCTTTTTCTTGCCCTTCTCTGAGATCCGTTGCACGCACGTCAAAAGAAGTGTTTTTAACCTCCTGGTGCTGAGCCAAACAGCTGTGCAACGTCACAGAGCCACACGGGTCAGCTGCACCCTACAGGGCAGGGAGGCCAATGCCGCGGCAAGGCTGGCAGGACAGGGGCTGGCCAGCCAGGGCCCAGCCCCACAGTGACTCAACCAAAGCTGCCTGGCCTGGGGACGGCAGTCAGGACCAGCCACGAGTCCGGAGTGCCAGAAAACTTCATGGCGATGAGGCAGGTCTGACGTCAAGCCAGGCAAGCGATCCACAGGTCAGGTCCTATGATGGCAACTAGGGACAGACACAGCGGTTACCAGGCGGGTCCGTGGAGACGTGGTAAAATCAAAGCAGGAAGCTGGCCCACAAGTCACGGCCCAGAGTAACAGGGGCCAGTGACAAGCACGTTTCTGATGCAGCTTAGGCAAGGACTGATGGCACAGAGCTGAGCTTAAATGGAACCCCTGGGCCAGTGGACAGGGGTGGAGGTCCTAACTGAGGTCGGTCAGGGCCATTAAGGCCAGTTAGTGATCCCAGGGCCCTGACAGTCTGTGCTGCATCCCCCGTCACTATTCTCATTATGAAACAATATCAATGTCAATAATATGGCTTAAAATAACAGATAATTCCACTCGTCCTTGCTCCAGATAATGTGTCACACACAAGGCTTGTTATGGCTATAAACAACCACAAGGTGACAGGCAACGCTTCCAAACAATTCTGTGAATCCTGGATAGGTGTTTGGATGGTGATATGCACGAAGAACTTCCTAAATTATTATATAGTCAGTGGTCAACTTTAGTGCCGACTGATGAAATTTCAGAAACAGAAGAAGCCTGGCAGGAGGATACAGTGGATGCATCTTTAGATCACAAGGACTGAAAATACTATACAACTTGTTTTCCTAAAAGCTTGGCAAAATATTTTTATTTGCTGCACGGTAGATAAAGTACCCTTAAGAAAACCGCAGGCAAGGCCACGCGAGTGAGGCCATGGACGCATTATCAATTGGAAGGAATGGAAATAGAAAATACAGACTCTGAAACAGGAGGAGGAAGAGGCAGGAAGTACTCATAAGGTCTTCTATGAGGGGATTTATGGTGACAGAAAGTATGAAAACAAGACCCAAAAGTCCATGTATTAAGCTGCATTTACATAAGGGAGGTTATATAATGCGTGATCCCCTGTGAATGATTATCAGTGGCAGAACACCTCCACTAGGATTGCAGTAATCTCCACCGTCAAACCTGGTTCATGAAAGGAATGCTATATGGTGTTTTATTTTGCTTGGACACAACTAAAAGATCTAGGCATGCAGAAACGTTGTTATTATTAACAGTTACGTAATTACCTTCATAGACAAAGTCTTATTCTGCAACCTTCTTTTTTACCTTTTGCATATGGCATTACAAACTATTTAGAGAAGCATGCTTTCTAAATGTATAATTCCATTGCATTATAAAGCTAATATTTAATGAAAGAATAAGAAGCGGAGGGCATTTATACTGTGGTTTGGGTATGGCCTCTGAGGAACACAAAATTAAAGCGTACAGAAGACACTTCATGCCGCGTACCAGCTCGTACAGATTATTTCGGTTTGATCGGCTGTCTTGTTGGAGGAATTATTTTTTGCAAAGGGATATCTTTGAAGATCAGTTACAGAATTAAAAAGTAACAGTAACTAAGCAATTCTCAGTCTCATCACTGCGGTTCAGAAGCTGTTAACCGTTGTAAAGGGCTAATTAGTGCAATGTAATCCTCTTAGGAGGCTGCAGGCATTGAGCTAGATTTCTTTATAATTTGTATGTAGGCCTTCTTTATTCCATTAGAATTACAATAATTACAGACAGCAGTATGTATTTGCATTCTGTCCATCCACATTATGTTTGCTTTGCATGCTGAATACCGCACAGTAAATGCAGAAGTAGAATTCTCTGTTTTCTACTTAAATATCAAAATGTTTGGAAGAACAGCCAAAGCTTGGTTTTATAACTGTGCAAAATCTATCAAAAGAGAAAATGAAAACACGAATAAGTGGCTTTCTGAAATCCCAAGCAATCAGAGAGAGAAAATACTGGAAGAGCTGGATGTGAACAAAGTGCTGTCATATTTGGTTTACAAGAGAGTCTTTTCCTTGGAGGAATACAAAGACATTTGGTCCCAGGAAAGCTACAAGAAGAGAACTGAGTATTTTTTAGATAAACTCTCTTTAAAAGGCCCAACTGCTTTCTCTGCTTTTTGTTCTATTTCGGAGGAGGTCTGTCCTAACTTGCTGACATGCTTTCTCCTTGGCTATGAAGGTAAGGTCATTGTCTGCTCTGAAATGCTTAAGTGTATATTGGTAATGTCTTGCAATCCTTTGACACAAATAGTTATTTGCTATAATTAGTGTTTACTTTCTCTCTTGCGCTAAACAAGAGAGAGTATTTGCTGTCTTTACGGTTCTTTGTAATAAAAGAGATCGGGAAGGAATAATTATTAAACAAATATGCTATTGTTATACTTTGAACATTTGAATTGGTTGGAAAATACTGTACATTAACGTTGCTGCTACTAATGAATAAGAGTCAGGATAGGGGAAGCGATTCTGAAGCAATACTGATAACGCTTAGCTCAGAAATGTTAACCCTGATCTTTTACTTGCCTTCCCATTTCTGAAACATCTAAAAATAGACTGAAAAGTTCTGTAGGCACAGTGCCTGGGGAATTGATCCCTTCCATATTTTTCTTATAAGTTACATTGTTTACTATATCCATCTGTTAACAACCGCTTGAAAAACACTGCATTACTAAACATCAACAATACAATTGAGGTTAATCAAAATGTTATCTGGACATCAGGTACTATTCATACCCATTTGAGAAACAATGTTTTACTAGATATTAGCAAAGATAATGTGAAAAAAATACATGCAGTGTGTTTACAATTATATCCTAGTGACCTATTTTTATTTTTTGTGTCTGTTTTATTCTAAATTTGAGACTTTCTAGTCAGCTAGAGTTTTCTCAGCAGTGACTGTGCTCAAAGGTTCTACACAGAATGTCCTTTTGGAATTTAATTAGAATAGTTGTATCTTTTACCAACCCGTTCAGTAACAGGTTTAAAAACCTTAGTATTACAACTCTGTATAAACAAAAACCAGTAAGTCTTCGTACTGCAAGGATTTTAATATATTAAATAAAAAAAAGATAAAATCTAACTCCGTTTTGACCTTCAAAATAGCTGTAGTCTGTGTCCTCTCTTGAAAACCTTATTACTTTTAAAATTGACAGAGATCCAATTACTTGAGAAGGCAACAGATATTTTACCATAATTTAGTTATGAACAGATGTCCATTTAATGTACAATCAATTTACAGTATGCTTTTTTGGTAGCTACAAAAAAATCAGAGGAGATTCATGAATGATATTGTGGATTTTAACACATGTAAAATGTACTTCATGGACAACCACTTAATGAAAAGGCTATTTAGGGCCTCTTTATGCTATCTTTTTAAAAAGAAAAATCCAAAAAACATACAAATATAAATACAGTGGGGTATAAATACATTATAAAGCCAGGTCTTTTGGAATATGCATTTTGGAATGAAGATTTGGGTTCCTCTAAATTAACTGCAGATACAGCACAGGGAGATTTTTATTCTGTACCACCTAAAGATTTCACGCAGGGGCTGTCACAGAACAGATTTAAATCTTCCGGTGGATACAGGGTTTGGGGAGCAGTACTGTTGGAAAGGGTGATGGCCTGGATGGCAGTTGGGTGCAAGTCAAGGACTCTGTCTCCCTGACAACATCATAATAGATACAGAGTAAAAAGGAGAAAGCCAATGCTGCACATTTCCAAAAGAGTAAAGGATACTGTTGGAACAGCGTCCCCAATCTATTCTGTCTGTGCCTTGTGTAGGCAGAAAAATGCCTCGGGCTGCCTTAGCTCAGCCTCTATTACACTCTTTCCTCCTTCCCTTCCCCCAGCAGCATGCAGCAAATGTGCAAAGCCACTTTTTGAATCTATTATTGCTAATAATAATCTACTGGATAGCAGGCAAATAAAACCACATGCTATATATTCACATTAATTCATGCACATAATCTGTTTACATTCACGCACGCATACGTTGCAGATGCAGTTAAAGGGATTATGCTTTATGGATTTTCATGCATTGTGGGTTTTTACAGATTGATCTTGATAAACCCTGTTACAAGGTACACAGAAAGATATGATGAAAAAGGCCATTGTTTATTATTTCCATTAAAATACTTTTCCTCTCTACCCCATCAAAGCTGATTGATAGGACAAAGGAATCAAAATGGCAGGAATACTGTGTGGATGGATGATGCTGTGCCTGTGTTATGTGGCTTCAGCACCCCAGCTACCAGAGCAGACGTGTGTCCTCAGAGAGACTCTTTGTGGCAGGCTGACTGAGCACACAGAATAGGATCGATGCCCATTATTGATCAACTCCATGTACAGCAGGGGCCAATTTTTGCTTTCTGGACCCGGCCCTGTTGGCAGATATGGGTATTTTAATGTGTTTCCATTGTCTTCATGCCCTACGGAAAGAAGCATTTGACAGGTGCTGGAAATGTGGCATGGTTCCAAGAGGCCACACAGTCTCTGGACTAATGTAGTTCATTGCAAGAACTGTAAACTGCTGGTGAAACGTGGCAGTGAATGATGCACTGCTGCTGGTACACAGTTGATTTAACACCACTTGGAACACTTTTGTTGCATTTTTTCAAAGACTTACACAGTAATTCAAGGATATTATAGCATAATTCAAGGATATTATAGCAGTATTTATTCTTCAAGATACTAGTGGCTGGATTCTTCTACTTTTCTAAAATTCTCATTATAGTATAAAGTAAAGCTCCTAATGACTCTATGGGGAGAAATATTTGATTGTTACTTGCTCATATGACACAGTCTTCATTGGCCAGGCAGGAGTTTATATGGAGTAAGAATTTCAGGTTTATTTCCACAATTCCTATAACTGTCTGACCTGTTCCTCTCCATTCTATTGGAAATGCAAATATGGAAACAATTTTATCTATAAAAGTTCAAAAAAAATTATCTTTACCTAAAACAGCCACTTACCCAAATGCAACATCACAGACAGAATTACATCAAACTGTAGGTATTATTTTGAAGTATGTATCAGGTATTAGAGAAATTTCTTTATTGTTATCCAGACCGTATGCATAGACGTTTCCCAGCGTTATCAGAACAAACAAAACTGAGGGCTGTATCAGAGATGGAGCTGCAGGAAACCTGTCAGATGAGTGATCAAGAAGGAAGCCCTTCTGCTGAGGAACAACTGAATCAATCATTCAACAGATACAGGTTAAAATTATCAGTGTCATGATATCTTTAATGATCACAGTATTTCCTGTCACTTAGTTTCCATGTAAGTGAAGTACACCACTTACTTTCAGTAAGCTTTTTATTTGATTTTTTACTTGGCATTTGTACACTGTGATTCTATTTTGTATGAGAAACATCTTTTGATGCTGATGAATGCTGGGGGCCACCTCTGGTCTCTCCTACGCATATTCAGTAGTGAGGTAATGCATTGAGGACACGGCTAGTTTTCAGTTCAAGTACTAAGTATGTACAAAGAAGTACATTTCACTCATAAATGTTCTTGGCATGTGAGAGACAACCTAAGTTAATATCACAGTTCCTGTCTTTTTTATTTATTTTAAGAGGAATGGAAACTGAGGAAGACCTATGTAAGAACAGCATGTAGCTTGATACATGCTGGGATACTGGGATTTAAGTACCTGCTTCGGAGATTTGAACCTAAAAAGAGATGCAAACGAAACTTTGGAAAGTCCTAAAATGCTGCATGTTATGTAAATAGTATTCAGTTCAGGCATTTGCATTTGTTGTGTTTGGAATCATGCTTTGCTTAATTCAATAAGGAATCTAGCTGAAAATGGACTAGAGCTCTCAATGCATCAACTGTTAATAAATACTGTAGGTAATTTCCATACGTCCAGCTAAGACAGAAACTTGCATTCTGAGAAAAATGCTTGAAAAGCAGTTAAAAGCAGTACTGCTGGTTTTCTGTGTCATCAGCACAGAAAGGATAAATTATGAAGCCTTAATACCTTTTCACAGCTAAGTTAGTTTTGTTAAATTTCAGCTAGGGAGTGGATTGCACCAGTTTGTAGAAGTGTAGTAAAACTTAATGTCTGTGAAGTGACTGAAAAAATCGTGGTTGTGAGAAGTGAAATTAATCTTGAGCAGCAGTGAAACACGAAAAGGTAATAGAATATGAAGACATTTGATACAATACAGTATGGGTCCAAATCATACAGTCAGAACTCCTTTCTCCATACACATTCCTGAGAAATCCAGGAGACCTGCAGTCATTCGTAATCTGAATATGTGACATTTGGCTTTAAATAGATTAATTCTGTAGCACTGGTCCTGCAACAGCACAGGGCAATTCACTTACAAAACTAAACCAATTAAGAAGTGCCTGCAGCTAAAGAATCACATTAGGGAAGTAGTAGGCAAATAAGAAAGCTTTCCTGAAGCCAGTCTATGCTTAAAATACTTGAGAGGTCTAAAAAAATTAACCAGATATCATAAAACATGACATTATCAGTATCTGTAGAGTCAGGTAGTCTCACTTAAAGATCATTATATATATTCTACCTGATAAGAAAGCATATGGTCTATCAGTCCTGATGCTGGGCTTGTATTCTCCTCGCAGCGTATCAGTGTTAATCATGGAGGTTGATACAAGCCCCAGAAATCGCAAAGCAAGAATCATAGAATCATTAAAGCTGGAAAAGACCTCTAAGATCATCAAGTCCAACTGTCAGCCCAACACTACCATGACCACTAAACCAGGTCATGAAGGTAATAATGTAATAGGCACCTCTACTGGAAACAGAGAACTCAATGAGAAAACAAACTGGTGCACAGTATCACTCAATCTACTTGAACACCAGTGTCCTTGGAAAAAAAATTATACCACGATACCAGGTTAAAAAAGTGCCAGTATTTCTACACCTTCTGTCGTGTGCTGACACTCATATCCTCCATCCAGGAGAAAAACATAATGGGTAATTTACTTACGCTAGGTTTTTTTTAAGTGTCACACTTGTTTCAAACACCAGAACCACAATGTTACACAATTGACAGGGTATTTGTGGAGAAGAGTCTCAACTGCTTGTAACAATTTGTAGAAATGACAACCCCACTTCTGAAGGAAACAATACATCTGGAAGCAAAGCAGATGTGACACCCGCGTGTATCTTCCATAAATCCACACATTACGAACCAAAGTTGCAGGAACCCTGTCAACAAACAAGGCAACCAGAGACAAAAAGTACCATCCATAAATACAACAGTGCACAACTATAGGGGGCATAAGGACAACTAGAAATACACAGCAGCAGTCAGAAGAGATGAGTATAAAGAGAAAGTGGAAAATAGCTTCACTGCCCTTTCCCCAAATATTTGTAAATATTCTCGATCATTTGTAGAGTCATTTTTCCAATGTCAGAAGAATGTCAGACATATAGACACTCTAAGGACAACTTCCCATTTCTGAAGTAAATGAGAATTCCAGTCGACGTTAGTGGGAGCATCACAGTGAGCTAGAGTACTTTGATAATACAGATAATAAAAGATGCTACACAATTTCATAGAGATCTTAAAGCCACATTTTTTGTATTTGTTTATACAAGTTATTGGAGTCTTATAACTGCAGAATAGATGGTACAAATGGGTACTTTACATGTCTGGGAAGAGCAAGATCACCTCTGTTCTGCAGAGTAAAAAGTAAGATGATTCTGTTAGTTAAGTCAACCAACTATAGCCATTACATAATTCAGTCAGTAAAGTACCTTGGGCAAAAAGAAAATAAAATTAAAGATGCAAAAGGTGTGTGGATTCACACTCAATTTTTCATGTAAAAGTGAGAGCCCTAATAAGGACACCCTGATCTATTTCCACAATTTCCCCTCCTGAGACAACTCCAGTACGTCTAATGAATACAATTAAAAACGTGATCCTTAACACAAGTGAAACTGAGTAAGTCTGGGGGTTGCATATTGTGATTTGGTCTAGGACTTCATAGGACAAGCAGCTTACCTAAGAACACCCTCACAAAAATGCCAGAAGCACCATATCACACGTCTGCTGCAAATCAATGTTAAGGATAAGTTCTTGATCTGGTTTTGGATAAGAAAACATCGTCCCTGGTTCTGTTTATCATCCTCTCTGCACTTTCTTTCTCAGAATAGCCTCTCCAAAAAGTACAATCTCTATTAGGCAAGTGGATTGATTGATAGGTTGGGTCAGTAGTTGCCTGAATATGACCTCAAATTAAAGATGATGTCATAATGTCTGTCAAATAAACTATCGGAATTAGTAATAACCAAACTGTGAAAATCAGATACTATTTTTGCAGTTTTTGTAACACAAGCCATTTATTTTTACACTGTGAGCAACAAGAGACTTTGCAGGCAGCTTTTCCATTTCAATGTAAATGGATTATGGTTGTGTGTACACATGCTTTACAGTGCATGTAATTAATTTGTACTTGAAGTCTGCTTTATAGATTTCCCACTTTTGCTTAAAATTTTGGAATGGCTCAGTTATATTGTAGAATATACCTTTCTGAATCTATTGGAATTGTATTTTATAGTTCTGAAAGAAATCAGTTTGCAACATTTGACATTCAACATTTTGCCCTGGAAAAAAAAAAAAAGCTTAAGTGTGGCAAAACTTCACTGCTAATTATAAGTCCTGTGGGAAAGCAGAGTCACAGCTTTGTTTAGATAACACAAAATAATGTGCATAAATCATGTAAACAGCATTATTGAGGAAGAAGTGCAGAGCTAAGCCAAACCACAGCATGAGATTTTTGTAATTCATTTGGCATCTGACATGTCAAAATATCATTATTAATTTAGGAATTAGAATGTTTATAGCATTTGGCATTTTATAGCATTTATAGCATTATGTTTTCCTTCAGAAACTTGGTAAGAGCACAGGTAGAACAATCCAAAATATTCAATTCTATGCCTTAATCTCAGCACTGTTTAGGACAAAGACCTAATTATCTGACAAGGCATTGTAATCTAGCAGTCACAAAAGCATTACTTGCATTTTTCTGAGGATGGCAAGCTGATCCTTACAAGTTTCTATTTAACTTCTTACTATTTCATCATGTAAACAGATTTCCTATACTGTATGTTAGTTAGGCTGAAAAGCTTATTATCTGGCTAAGTACAACAGTTTGGTTTCTAACAATTAAAAATAATTACAAAAAGTAAATTCACACTAAGACAGGATGATTGGTTACAGTATCAGGCTTATGGAATGAATGTAGTAAATTGGCCTCTTTTCAATATCCATACCCTTTGTAAAGTAACAGCTCAGAACTCCTTTAAGCTTTTTTGTTTAGAGATAGAACTTAAATTTCTTTGCAATGAATATTCAGTGAAACAGTAATTGACAAAAAAAATACCTCAAAAAAGCAATGTTAGACTTAAAACTGCAGACGTTTTTCGGAGCACCCTCTGTCCTCCTCAACCAAAATCACAGGATTCCAAAAGCTGTGTCTGAGAAGAAGCTGGATGCACAAACCAGGGCAATAAGTAGCCTTGTTACATTTAGATTTGCAAGGTTATGCAGGAAGTTACATATCTGTTAAAAGCAGAAGGATGTTTTCTGCACCAGAATAATAAAAGCAAGCAGCAACTATGCAGCATTTGGCAGTTTATACGGAAAAGTTAAGGTACCAGCCTCCGATGAAATCCTGTTCAATTTGGCCACTAGATGGTACTAAATCACAGTTGTTAAAAAAAATATCCCTGGCTACCTATTTGAAACTACTGCTGTGAATGATTATTTAGAATTGTAGTAATATTAAAACGCTTAATAGTGATGATTTGTTTGTCCAGTTTTCCTGGACACAATACACACACACAAACACACACAAAATACATCGAGGATACATATTTGATTGGAAAAAGGTCTTAGCAGGGAGATGGAAAGGTTTGCTGAGGATACACATTTATCCAAATGTAGGAAGTGTGAGGGGTGAGTGCATAGAACTGTAGATGAGCCTTAAGACTAAGTAACTGGGTAACAAAACGGCGGAGGAAATTTAGTGTAGATAAATGTGAAATGATGAACATGCACAATAATGTTCTTGGCCTTATGAATAAAATAATGAGCTCCGAGCTGCCTGTTACTACTGAGAAGTGAAAGTTTGGGGTTGTGACAGATAGACAGTTTCATAAAAACATCAACTCAGTGCATGGCAGCAGTCCAAAAATGCAAATGTTTGCAATTGTCGGTAAAGGGAAAAATAACAAAACAGGAAACCATTATGCCAGTCTATGATGCCACACCTAGCATACTGTGTGCTGTTCTGGTGCTTTCATCTTGAAAAGGTTACATTAGATCTGAAAAAAGTTCAGAGAAAGGCAATTATGATCAAATGCATGGGATGGAATGGTTTCCATAGCAAAAATAATTGAGCAGGCTTGAATTCTTTATACTGGAAAAGGAAGAGCTTATGGAAGGAGATAAAAAATGGAAAAAAAAAAGGAGAGGGTGAGAATTAAAGGATCAGATATGCAAGTATGGGAAACTAGGCTGAGGTAGGGTACACTGAACATGACATCACCCACTGCTTCTAAAAGGTTTCCAAGTTGCTGTTAGGTCCTGCCTAGTTGTGCTTTGTTCAGAAACATAACAGGATAAGGAAACATAAAATGGCTTCATGGTGAGTTGGACCCCCCTTGTCAAGCTTCCCCCTCTTCTTGGTGTGAAAAGCCAGTCCAGGATGGCAATGGCAGTAGGACATTGACAAGGAGGTCCTTTTAAATTAAAAGGTCCCTAGATGTGCTACAGTTCACTCATTTTTTGTCAGTGAGTAATTTGTAAGGTGAATAAAATCAACCAACGAGCCAACTGAGCAGGCAGTTCAGAGTAACCAGAGGCTCCATCCAAAGACAGAAATGAGGGCCATTGTGCTTTTAGAACACGTATCAGGATGCACCAGCTAGCACTTTCCAGAAACCACACTCTTCAATCTCAGTAAATACAGTAAGTCCATGCTGTATCTCACAGGATTGTCATGTTGCTGTGATTCATTATCTTGTTAATATTTAAAGAAATGTGTAGGGAATGTGAAGTATAGCCATTGCTAATGAGATGCCTTGAACGACGACCAGCAAATACCATCACTGAAATTCAGATACAACAGTCTTCAAACATAGTTGTCATTTCTCACCTGTAATCATCTTTACACTACTGATGTAGTAACTCTAGTGTGGAAATGTAGAACAGCATTCCAGTCAACCATCAGTGCTGCCAAGGCCCTGTGCTGTTTTCAAAAAGCAGGACTGATTGTACCCCATGTTCTGTACAAAGCAATTCTCTATGTGCAAATGCATTCCTTTTATTCTGAAAGTAAGCTGACAGGCTTAATGATACTCCTCTTCTTCCTTCCCCCTCCCAAAATTCTATGTTTTATCTGGGGAAAGAAGAAAGGAGGGTAGGTGTTTCTGTAAAATAGAAACTAGAAAGGAAGAAGTGGAGTCTGGTGCTTTTGTTTTTTCCACCTCACATTTTCCTGCTTCCAAGGATTATCTAGAGAAGTAGTTAGTCCTTAAAAGAGCTTCCAAGGACATGCTTGGTATGGAAATACAGAGCTCCTTCATGAATGGTCATGTTTTTCTCCACATCTGAATGATTCAGAGCAGCATTAAAAAGATAAAACAAATACTGCTCTCCTGATGAAATTTATGTGGGAAGAATCTATAAGAGAAAAATTCTCATGGACTATGCAGCTCTTCATAGAGAGTATTCTGCAAGAGAGGATGTATTAAGTCAATGCAATCACGGACCAAGAAAAGCAGGAACAGCCATTTCTTGCCAGCAATCACTGAGACAAAACCCTGACTGGCTTCTTTCAAACATCTACTGCTTGGCATGACTAAGTCATTGCCAGCATTACTGCTGTGAAGGTGCTATCCCCAATTTTGCATGTCTTTCTAGTGTAAATATGTTTTGTAAATGAGGAGGTAATACAGCAGGTAATATGTATATGGAAAAAGTTTTATTCACATTGTGTCCGATCCCAAATGTTTATTGAGGTTCAAGAGGATTAGATTCTGATGAAACAGGGGACTGCACCACTGTGCTGCTTTACCACCTGATATTTTAATGACATGCATCAACAATAAAAATTAGAGTTGACATACCTAAGAATTGTTACCAGTTAGCTTGTGGCTTTTGGCATCACAGCAGTCATGTCAAGGTCAATTTGTCCAGTAGCATTGGCTTACTTGACAGAAAGCTGCTCATCTCAGTTTGGAACCTGGAACAAATAAGCCATAGCTATAGTCAGCAGTAGAAAGAACAGTAAAAGCAAAGTGAAGGATGAAAAGAGAAAAGCAAATAAACATGACAGAACAAGTGTATTTTGCAAGTCATTTGGGAGATTTCCATTTTAGAAACACCACAAAAAGTACTTTCCAGTCTGTTATTGTCATTTCTTGCAACTGTTGGTACATCAGCAGCTATCAGATACTGTAGTTAATTGTAAGTACAGTACATCATAATAAAGACAAGACTGCTTCTTTAGTAGCCTCCTCAGCTCAGGGTAATAAGCTGCATTTTCATATATATATATATATATATATATATATCTCATCACTTTCGTAAACTGCTGCCTTTGGTACAAAAAAATGTAAAATATGACAAATTCCAAGACATTCTAGATAACCAAGAGGCACTTCTGATTAAAGTAGCAGTTGCTTATGTAAGCTAAGTACACTTACAGAGAATTTTTTTCCAGAAAAGATACCAATTGTGGTAAGCATTACCATAGCAATGCAATGCATTACACAAGCTTCCGGACAAAATATCCCGTGTCTCAAAATATCTAGAACCCAGTTATTTATTCTCCCTGGAATTCTGCTTGCAATGACACCAGAAAAAGGATGAAGGTAGCTTTTGGTCTTGAAAACATATTTTCTAATCTTTGAATTTCCCTAATTTCTAGCTTCCACAGTTAATTGGAACTGAAAACTTCTTTTGGCTATTCTTGGCTAGCAATGCTCAAAAGGTTGTTCTTTGTGTCAGAGTCAGAGTACAGCAGTAATCCAACTGCACACCAAACTCTGGGAGCTGTGATGGGACTACTCTATGCGTATTAACCCATCTCTTCATGATCCAGAGAGCCTTTTCTGCATTAGGTATGCTTCCTGGTTATACTTTGTATTTTTACAGTAGCCCAGACACAGACAAGGGGGGTTGAGCTTACAGCTGCCTGTCCAATCAGCCAGCAACCCAATATGCTCATCTTAAGATGACTTTTCCCTTCTATAATGGCTTCCTCCTATAAAAATGAGAGTTCTTTGGTAAACATTATGAAAATGGAAGTGTCAGTTCTGAGAAGGGCTATGTGTGAGAGCAGGTGGACTTAGCAGTTATGCACCCCCAGTGTCATTGTGATGATCAGTCACTTGAAATATGCATATATCCTTGACATAACTTAATTTACATTTAAACCAGTCCTTGAGTAGGAGAGCATAGCAAAATGACTGCATCTTTAATGAAAACTTCTCACAGAAGAATTCTGTCTTCGACTTGGCTGTAATTAGAAAGATTATCTCTCTGTACATTTACATATTCTTTCCTACAGCCCCACCCCAACACAACTGAATCATAGAAGTGCCTAAAATATATTTCTTTTAAAACTGCTGTTGGCATATGCTCTTCTTGCACACCAAGGAAAAAAAGGGGTATTAAACTATATGTATTAACATCATTTATACCTTTCTGTCATAGTAATACCGCCGTAAAGACCAACTGAGATTGCAAACACTTCTAGATCAGAATACATGTGTATTATACACGTCTCACCCAGGAGCTCCAGGCAGGGAAATCATACAAGTAACACTGGTAACAATATTACAAAGAAACAGATATTCAGTTTATTTTAAAAATAACAAAAATTAAAAAAAAAATTAAATAAAATAATTCATCATTGTTGACTCTGATATCATTCACAACATCTATTGTACAGTCATTTGGACACTTTAGTGCTGGATTATTGCATGAATAGTCACATGACTCTGCACAAAGTTTTTAGGGCTCTGGCAGTGAAAGTGCATGTGGGTGTTCACTCTGTAAGCTAATGATTTCTCCAGAGGCAGAGCACTATGTACACTTCAAGCAGAATTTCAATCAACCAAATTCTTTTTTTCACATCTTTTAAGAGTTCTAAATTAGAAATTGTACTATCCACAAATATGGAAATAAAGCAAAGTATCAAACTTAGAACACCTTTTATACAAATATATTGACCCCGATGCCCATTCCTGACAATACTTCTGAATCTAAGTGGAAAGTTGAACACAAACACACACACACACACACACACACAAAATTACAATGCAGGCACTGCAATCTTCAGGATGTTGTACAAAGCCAGAAGAAAACTGATGAATGCAGACACAGGATTATGAACTGATTTTAAAAGAGATCAAATAATTTGTAAGCATTGTCCAATCTCAACATTCATGTAATGATTTTTGAGAAAGCTATGCATTAGTCTCCATTGGCAATGTAGCACTTGTACTAAATGGCCCAAATGCACTTTCGTGAATAGATCAAAACGTGTCTTCTGCTTACACATTTTCTTTGTGGTGCATATGCCACAGCCTTATAAATGATCTCGAATGCTTAGATCAAAGATGGTTTATTTTCACAATAAAGTCTGCCCCATAGCTTAAGTTTTAATGGTAAATTAAAAAAAAAAAAAAATAATCTTCTGCTGAACCTCACTTATTGACGTAAGTAAGGATTGGGGAAAACAAGTCCTAGGGTAACAACATTAAAGTTTTGGTGTTTTATTTAAGGGTTTAGCATCAAAAGTACTGCTTGTATTTTAAAAGTATTATTTTACTGGAGTAGTAACCATGATGGCTTTATTCATTAGTTTGTCTGTTTACTTGTGGACACAGTTATAACTGAGATGAATGGAATTGCCTGCAAGTTAGTTTGACCTGTTATCTTGATTTCTAAATTTATAGTTACCATGGGAGGAAAGAAACCACAGCACTTGCCAGTAATATAGAAAGCTCAGTAAGAACTGATGACTGGCTGTCTATAGCACACAAAAGAGCAAACAAAATATTAGGGTGCAGAAAGAATCTATTGGAAAAATCTCCTCTGTAATACTGTTCACTGTTCTTTTCACTCTATCCTAGAAAAGAAGAACTAAAAAACCAACACGAATAAGATTAAAATTATTAGGGCAATAATTATTATTAATCTAATAAACAAAGTTGTCTTTCTGTTTGAGTTTGACAGAAAGCACCATTTGATTTAGACTACAGAGTAGGAAAAGGAAAAAGGTAAGTAATAGAGGATATGAACTGAACTTTTAGAGAAGTTACATCAATAATCCCTTTTCACTTTTTGTCCTGAGACAAGAAAAAAAAATGGAATTTGAAAGAATAGAGAAGAATAGAGCAATTAAGTATTATTTTTAAGTATTTCATCAAAATCATGAGTAATCTGCCACTAGACATGATCAAAATCATTAATTTAATGGGATTCAGAACTGGATTTTATTTTTGCACAGACAACATACACTTCTATAATCTCACTAACAGAAACTGTCATTTCCCTGCCATATTGTAAACCCACGTCTAACAGCAGAGTGTTTAGAAGAAACAGCTCCTAGAAAGAGTTCACCCTTACCTATCCAAAGATAAGGCAGCTGTGATAACACAGGTAGTACACTATAGAGTCTATAGGGTTGGTGCAGGAAAAGAAAATCTATGCTACTCTGCACCATCTGCATTGCTTTACAAAAAAACTAAACCAAAAAAAAAAGTAGGCAGAAAAACGACAGCATATGAATGACCATATTTGCCAAAATAACCCTGCAGCATTACCTGAAGAATTTTAGAATGCAGTGGATCCTTGTCTCCTGGTTCTACCTTCTATCAAGATTTATCTTCCACTACGCCTTCTAGTCCCATGGCTTTAGTAAGACACAATCAATCAGCTATTCCAGGAACAGTTTGGTCCTTTATGTGCACTCGTTCCTATCTCTTCTTCTCAAGGCTACTTTCTCAACTCTAAATAAAAGGACTAAAAGGAGAATACTGATTGGAAGCTTCAGTATGTTTCTAAAAGTCATAATGTCCTCTAGAAACCATTGATGTGGTTTTGCAGAGGAAAAAAAACCCAACCCTCTGAATTTCTACCATATTATATTTAAAAATAGTATAGTAAGGCTTAAATTAGTCATTTAATGTTAAAAAAATAACAATTTTTGTCCTGGCATTACTGAATTATTTTTTTTTTTTTATGATTTAAATACCACTGAATATCTTAAATATGTTTTCTGATAGATCTGGGGCAGCAAATCCCTTCTGGACATTTATCTCTGAAATTACATTGAGAGGAATAAACAGCTGTCGGGAATATAAATGCTAACTCATCAGAATGCTGACTCAGTGCTGTAAAAACTCAAAATACGTTCATACACTGCAAAGGTAACATGTCATACACCAACCAGTCCTATTTTATGTTGGACAATCATAAAACCAGTCGAACTAAAATGCTGGAACAAAACTAAGGAGTAGAAATCAAATTGTAAGTAGGGAAAATTTTAGGGTCCGTGTAAAGACCTGCCATATGACTGAAAAAATAGCAACCATAAAAGTCAGGGTTTGTTAATCTGTCACCTTCAGTGGTAACAAGTCCACTCTTTAACAAGGATTATCTCTTGAATCGTCGCAGGATTAAAGGCCCACTTCTGCTTTCCTTGCAATGAATAGAATTTGTTAATTTTGTGGAAGTAGGCTTTAGCAAGGAATGGACAACCATTCTGCAATGACACTTTTATGCTAAGTATCTCATTAGAGACATTGCTCCAATTTTGTCTCTAAAAGTGAGTTGAATGCTAGTGACTTCTTGTACTAAGATTTCTTAAGGGTGAAAGTTTGTTGCAGGAGAAAATGATCGTATTTTACTGAAATATCTGATGTTCTGCCAAGAGATGTGAGAAGGTGGGGTTTTTTTCAAAGAAGTTTTGTTCTGGTAATAAATTGTCTTAGGAAAATAACTGCTATCTAGGCATTATTTCAGGATTTTTTATTCAGACTAAATTTATCTTCAATACCTTGGGTCAACTCTTTTGACTTCAGTTGAAGCTCTCTGCATTATGTGGTGAAGATTTTGGCTCAGTCTGGAGTTTTGTCCAAGCAAGTAATGACCTGGACTAATAGCTTGCTGGTGGAACAAATTACCTTACATTTAATGTATTTCTTGCTTAATATTAAAAAATTGTATATACATGTGCATGTATATATATATATTCCTAAAAACCATTTCTACAGTTGCTGATTTTTCCCTTTCATATTTCTTTACTGATCTGCATCTAACTCTTGTGCCAGACACACCCCTTACAGAATCCAGCCTATATCTTATAAAAGGTTAAGTGCCTAGTTCTCTGGATATGAGCTCTGCCCTAGGTCCTGCAGCAATGCTGCAAAGGAAGAACTTGCTTTTCAAAAGTATGACCCTGGGCATTACTCAGCAATGATGGCTGTCGAAAGGAAAGAGAAAACAACAGCAAGAAAATTTCTTTTGAAGTATTACAGTAATGCTAAAGAGTCTTTCCACTGAAAAACAACCCCACCCCTCCGCCAAAAGAGAATCCGAAAGGAAAAAATCTTAAGCACTTCATACAATGAAATGTTTCTAAAGACAAATGGTGATAGAATACAGGTTTATTTCTTAAAGAAATCAAAATATTCATAAAGGCATACTAATGAATAGGCTTCCATATTTAATTTTGTAACCTCAAGCTTAATTCCTTTATTCATTTCAACTCTTCAAGCAATCAGGATTTCTCAAGTCAGAATCTTTCCAGGCAGCAGAATTTCTCTGCTGGGCTCCCTGATCCTGTGGCATCTTTGTCATGACTAAGTTATCACGCAGTTTCACAAGGAAGCCCCAGGTCCTGCAAAATCCAATCTAGAGGCATTGTTTTATTGCCCTAGGTAAAGTCGTCTTGTTTCGTAAACTGAATGAAATTTTCCCTGTACTGGCATTTTAGGCCTTCTGGTTCCAAATCATCCAGCTGTTACTAATTTGTTATGTAGCCAGCATCTCACTGTGCTGTATGATCTATGAGCAGCCAACATTTCCGCGTATTTTTATACATCAATATGCTTAATAACCTATAACATTATAAAATACTTATTCATATATTATAGAACAAGAATGCAACTTGGGCCTACTGAAAGGCTTACCACAGCTTATTGGTTTGGGTTTGAGAAATTACTCAGTTGAGCATATTTCTGTATTTAGTACTTGGGCATATGTTAAAAATCTGTGAAGCAACTTTTAGTTATTGTAAAATAATTACCATAATTCAAACTTTTGACTTGTGCTCAACATATTTTGTTTCTTCATTAAAAAAAAAGAAAAAGAAAAAAAAAAAAGGAAAAAAATAGCTGTATCTCCCCCTGTATTATTATTTTCTTTCTTTTTCCTTGCAATAATCTTACATGAGAAGAATAAAAGGAACTTTTTTGTATTATACTCCTAGACACAATATATGTGATCTTGCCCCCTAAACTTCCTGGCTTATGAAAGATTTGAGGGTTTGGAAAGATAGTTATCTTACCCACACTTTCACATCTGGCACCAAGATCAGAACAGACAGAAATAATCTGAAGCAATTTAACTTCTCGCTTTAATTCCAACTTCTGTTGAACAGCATTTCTTTAGCTGTTCTGCTTGTAAATTAGCTTAGGATTTCTTATGTCATGGTAGTTCTAATCCTTCTAGTTAGGGACATGTTATCCAGTGGCAGCTCCGGGACAAGATTTTCACCTTGGCTTCATACATACTTTCTGCAAAACTGAGAGAAAATGATGGGTTTATTTGTTTACTTTGTATTCGTAACTTCATTTTCATTGCTGGTGTAACTATATATAGATGAGATAGTGGATTATTTCTGAAATGGTATTTTCACACTGAGTGGTCCTGCCAAATAAAACTTCATTTATCCAGACTGGGCCTATGCCTTCTGATTCGATGGTTTAGCTTTCTTGTTTGTATGAACACGGAGCTTTGGGTTTGCTACCAACCTTAGTGGTACTTTGAAAGGCTTCTTTTCTCAGACCTCTGAGTGGATTATGCAATTCTCTTCCATCTTTCCTCCTGACTTTCTCCTGCTCCTTTAACTTACCTCTTCCAGTCACGGAACTGTAAGAGTTTCACCAATTTTCCAAGTTTTCTAAACCTTCTGTTGTGAACTTTCTGTCCTGAATTTCACATTCTCTATATCAAGTTTATTCCCTATCCCTTTGGCAATCTAGTCTCTCCTGGGAATATAAACCTTGGGAATTTTACCCTGCACAGGAGCCATTAATGAGAGTGTCTAGTCATGGCTTCTGGCACTTCTTTTTGGGTCTCTTGAGTAATGAAACCTGATTAAATATGGTTTATTTCTATGTGGTATTTCTCTATGATAAAGATGGAGAATCATTATGTGGGATCAGCTCCTCAAATAAACCTGCAGCCTTAGACCTTTCCTTCTTTAAAAGTGACTTGTCTTTAAATCCAGTTAGTCTTTTAAATAGAAAATAGAGTTTCTTCTCACCTAAGGTCTGACAGTTACATTTTTCGCAGTAGCTCTCTTTACATCCAGCAAATGAAACTCCATTTTACATCAATGTAAACTCTCCAAGCAATAGGAATTTTAAGGGCATCAGTGCTGCAGGATAGTGAAAACCTGGCACAGAGACATTGCTGTCATGGAGAAATGTTAGATTGTTGCATTAACTAATAACAATAGATGAATTAATCAGTTAGCTTGCTGGTAGACTGTGATTAAGTTCTCTATTGCTGGCCAGGTCGAGGATTTTATTTTTGTCTTATTTGCTTATATGTCTATTTTTCTTTTGTCAATACAATCCTCGTTCTACTCGTGGGTTTCCATAGACATCTCCCTGTAAGCATCATACTTGTGATAAAGAACAGTGTCAGAAGAGCCACAGCCTCCCTTGTGAAGCATTTCCTCATTCTTTTTATCTGGATCACTTAAAATCTTCAAAGACCAGCTGTACCTGAGTATTAATGCTCTTTCAGAACCATATGTTTCCCTTCTGCATAAAATCCATGTAAGGGGGACACTTACATAAAATCTTGCTGCAAATTATTGCCTCGCGCTCATTCAGTAAGGGATAAAGGATAAGGAACAAGCAGGAACACATGATTTTAATCAACCCATGAAAGATATAAGAAATCCTATAGTATATTTAAACATGGCTAGATCTTTCCCTTGCCTTCCTTCAACCCTCCCCCAAAGTAATGGTAAATACTGCCTGCAAATAACCCTGTCTGTTCAGCTCAGCAGAAATATAGGTAGCTCTTTAGAACTAGGGGCAGCTGTTTTTCACTTGATGTGTTTGTTCCTCAGCTACACACAATATATAGGCACATGATGGTTACCTGATAAAGAAAAATTAGATTGCATACACACCTATCCCACTGAAGCATTTTGAAACATATTCTACATACAACTTTTACCCATTGGCTTCCTCTACTTTACAGAGGCAAATATGCCCTCATTATTAACAGAGACACAGAAAAATAAAGGCAATAGGCAGCAGTCAGGCAGAAGAGGATAATTTAAATTCAATTTCAAAGTTGTCTGATTTCCTGGGTTTGTCCATCTCCTATTTCTTACGTGAATTTCCTTATCACTTTACCAATAGTTATTTCTGAAACACAGGTAAGAGAATGTGCATTCCTTCTACAACCAAATGTGAAAAAAAGGAATAATATATTTATAAACCACCTGTAAACCTCATTCATATAAACAGAGCTCAATTATCTGTGTCCCATTAATTAATCATAAGATTCACATGCAAGCCAGGTGCATGGCACTCCTCTGTGTTGACATTGGTACTTAAAAATAGCACGTACCACAGTAACTAGCAGTGTCTACTAAATGCAATGGAGTTACAGAATGAAGGAATAATAACTGGGAAGGGGTGAGTTTGCTCCTTCCAGTGGTTGGCTATATGTCAAATGTACAGCACAATTTATGAGTAACTTCAGTGCTTCTGCTAAACAAATGGAAGACAGCATTGTCACTCTGTATAGGTGACAGAACATGATTTTTTTTTGTTTCCAGATCACTTCCCAGAGACTGCAAAGAAAAATTTAGCTTTTGATATTTGTGGGGGAAGCATCAAAAAAGGAAGCACATCAAAACAGCAATAAACTCCATAAAAAATGTGAAATAAATGAAAATAAAAATGAAATAAATCTACAGGGCTTTTATATAGGTCATTCCCCTACTAGCCTCTTTCTATTTAATGTTAGCCAGAACACATGTGAAGAGCAAGAAGAACAAGAATGAGTGTTCAAGGTATGTTGATAAAAAATAGAAGAAAATACTCTCTTCTTGTTCCATCTAGTGAAGGTCAATTGAGTTCAAAGGGCAGATAGCTGTCTGCTAGAATAAAGTCTGCTAATGAGATTCAAAGAAACTCAGATTTAGACAAAAGGTGGCAAGAGTATGCACTGGTTAGAAAAAATGGAACAATTTTAAAATAATGTTATATACCAGAGTAGAAATGTTTGTCATCGGTGCATGTTAGGTGTGTTAACAAATAAATGCTATTTGTACAGTAGTATGGCAATGCCTTTGTAAAGAGAAAAGCAGTGGCTCTCAAACTAACATTCTTTGTACTGTAAAAGACCTATGGCAAAGAAAATGCAAATTAAATCTTCAGATTTTATGAAGATTCAGACCACTCTTGTAGCCAGCTCCCTCAGAAACTCATCAATCTCAAGGTTGGTGTTATTCACCATTACACTCCTTCAGAGAGGCTTGTATAAATTTGAAGATGACAGAAATGGGAATTAGATTCTATACATTATATTTAATTTAATCGTATTGACTCAGATTCTTAGCTATGACCTTGAATTTGGTTGTATTTGTAATAAAATTCACCAGAGAGAAGCCGAGCTTCTGGGGCATCAGATTTGTCAGGAGATGTCAGATGTCTGCATCAAGTAAGATGAAGAGTAACTGAGAAATGACATTGGTACTATGCTGATTTTAAATCCATCAAAAGAATTCCTTGCAGCCAGAATAGCACTGGGATACTTATACAGACCTTTTCTTCCTTGCTACTGGACAACTCTATCCTGCTGCTATGCTGGATGATATTTCTTAGTGTGCTTCCCACCAAAGCCATGTAAGTCAGTTGAAAGTTTTATTTTGGTAGAATAGCACGATATTGTCTTCCGTTGTTAAAGAAGTCAGTGGGAACTGAAGGTATTTAGTACAACGCATGACCAGATAAAAGGTGCAGCACAATGCTACGACAGAGATGCTTTCACAAGTTGCAGCAGAAGATATGATTTAAAAATAACACAGGTTTCTCAGAGGTGTGTTCACATGAATATACAGGAGGGCAAGAGCAGAGACTATTTCTGTTCCATCGCAGTGTAGATACCACAGTACCAACATTTCATACATGCCCAAGAGAGATGGTGTGTATGTTCTTTGTGTAATAAGATAAACAGAAACCTATCTATTGAAAGGAGTGAATCCAATACGGTGTGACTCACCTTAACCTTTGGCTTTAGGTTCAAAGGAAACCTTGCCTCTAAACAGTTGAAGAGCTTGTGATTTATTGCTGCTGTCACAATGATGTGCATGGATCACCAGACTAAATGTGTTCTGCAGTGACTACTTGCAAGTGTTGGCATTTTTGCTTTGTTCCTACAAACACTATGTCTTCTGTCTTCTACAGAGATCTGTGCATTTCCTTTCAGTGTCAGTGTACTCCAGTATACATTTAAACTGTCAGCACTGCAAAAGGGTATCTCCAGCCTCTGTGAGGTCACTCACAATAAGTGGAACATCATCACTTTTAAGTACGTGAGCAGCTATGAAGATTGAGTTCATTATTTTCCTTTGAATATTCCCTGTTCTGTATTTGTTCTGATGTTTGGTCCCTCCTTCATCCTATTTGTTTGTAACCAAGGCCCGGGCAAAGTTCTGAAGGAGGACTATCACACTAGATTTCTGTGATAAATCAGATGAGTCTCTTCAGATAAATGTCCCAAGCTTCTGTAGCATTTCTATCTTTCACTTAGAGTGAGATCAATGAATATGTGCCCTAGGCCTTAACAGCTGGCTTGAAGATAAGCAGAGAGTTTGAGAGTGCCTGTCCTCATTAGCCATCAAGCAAGGTTCTCTTTGTGTACTCTGGTTTCCAAATCTCAGTAGTGGTGCAGATGGTTCTGGAGAAGAGTTTGCACTGCTGCAATAAAATTAACAGATTTGCAGAGATATTTAGGATGCCAGGAGAGATCTCTATTTATAGCTCTTAGTGTAAATCTTCAAAATTTGTCCTTTGGACATTATTGAGGAATTTTCACAGAATCAAAAAATAGGGTTAAGTACAACTGAAATAATAAGCCCCAGAGCTTTATTTTCTTTTTTTTGTTGCATCCTCTCTTACTGCTCCTAAGATTGGAGAGCCAGTGAATAGCTCCCCAAAATAGACAGTGCTGAGAAAGAACCAGACAGTTTCATAACTGCTTGGGTGCTCTTCACATGCAGATGGTAGGTAAATTGGTTGGTTGGCGAGAGAGCTCTCAGACCTGCTAGCGTGTAATGAGAAAAAAAGGTTGTAGGTCATACTGAGAAGTTTAATTACACCGTAACTGTTAACGCGGTGTGTGCTGGCATTGTAGCAGCGCGGATCGCAGCACGGCAGGTCTCAGGACAGGTAACTATCCAGGTCAGCTCCAGTAAAACTCATTAGACAGACTGCTTCCAACATTCACCAAAATGTATGGACTAAGCTATGCTACCAGACCCTCACATGGTATAAAATGATGACTTCGGTGTGACCTTGTTATTTTATGCCACCTGAGTATACCTGACTCTAACAGGGTCTTGCTTTTTCTTCAGCTGCTCCAAGCAAAGATGTTAAATAATGAGGCAAACAAAGGACAAGGACAGAGAGTGTATTAAAATATAACTTCATTTCGTATCTGATGCTGATTCATTCTTTAAATGAGCAGAAATATTTCAGGATTAGAGTACAATTGTGATGACCAACTCTAAGTTAGAAGAATAAGATCTTGTACTCAGTATTGTACACACTTCTGTTATTTTAATGTCTAAAACCAAAAAGAAGCTGAACAGATGAGAAAAATGCTATATAAACTGCCACGACAGCAAAAGATGATTTAAGTCTATTTGCCTCAGCAGACAAAATCTTTGTAGTGCATTGTTTACCTTATTCTTTTGCTTAAAATCAGCCAAAACACATCATACCCACAAACCAAAAGCAACCCTCAGTGCTCTAAGGGAAGAATAGTAAGTTAAGTTGGGTTCCTCCCCTTTTTCCCTTTTGCTATCCATGTGTTTTCTCCAGGATGTAAGGCCTTATGCAATTTGAGAGTGTAACATCAGGAATGCCATAAAGGCAGTTTTATTTTTATACTGGGGCAATTAACAAAAAATTGGTCTACTCACAGCAAATTTGGAGCCAGATCATCTATGCCAAAAGTAGCAATAACTGCAGTGTATAAGAGAAGCTAGAATTGATTGTGTCTTCTCTGAAGCAGAGGACAGAAAATTGCTTATTTGTTATAAAAATTTGGTTTGTAGCAAGATTGTTGATCCGCACACGAATTCTTATTGTTTATAAATAACTTACGGGAGTCTGGAAGAGTCTTAACATCAGCTAGTAAAAGAAAACTGAGGATTGTAAATCCCTTATGTAGTCAATGAAGTAAAAAAATACATGTTTGATAGGCAAAAAATACCTCTTTTTGGAATTAACAGATGTTCTTTATTTTGTATTAGATGATCTTGAAGGAAACTAAAGAGAAAATAGGTTTTATATCCTTAATTTTCATATTCCTGAAAGCATGTGGTCCAGTTGTTGATTATTTTAATTACATATTTAATTTTTTTAGCACAGTTTTATTACGAATATTTTATATTCATTTGGACCAATATTTTCAAAGTTGAGTAAGAATTTGGGATGCCCAGTCAAACACATAATACATTGTCTGAAGTTAGGTTCTCAGAAATGGAAACATTTTTTAAACTTTGGCTCAAGAGTTCCTTTCAGCTGATTTTTACATCTCTTATATTTATATTTACATATACAATGCCCCCCAACACACACACTTAATGAGAGGGTTTATCTCCCTGGAATGTTACAAATGCTACCTCTGTTGTTTTCTTAAAATTAAAAATTCAGTGACTAAAAGACTGTATCTGTCAGGCTCTTAACAGCATAAAAACCTTTTGCTCTTGAAAATAGTCCTAGTGGATTTTTGAAAATGTTGTAGATGCAAACTATAATCCACTGCCCTATTTTGCATCTTACCAAATGTCTCCAATAGGATAGGGTACCATGTCATTAGGGCACAATATGAGCTAATTATTGATGAAAGCAAAAGTGACACTGTAGGAACCAATCCTTCAATCTGTTGCTTTCAGTCTGATTCTTTCACCAGGTGTAATCTCACATACTCGTAAAAATAGCCCTTTGAAGCAACAAAGCTTTTGTTATTGGGTTTAGCTATCATTTTTGGTTAGCTTTTACCTTTTAAATTCCTACCTGCTAGGCTTACTGTGCGTATCTTAAGTTTTATGATCTGTAAGGATGTGACAAGATGCAGGTATATAACAACAGTATTACCACTTGGGTAACAGATCTGCAATCTGCACCAAAATTCCATGTAGGTTTCTGTACACTGGAACTACAGGAACATTCTATATATATAATATTAATAAATATTGAGCACTTAAAGGCTAAAAGCCATACGTTCAAATTAGATTCCTTCATTCAAGTTGCAGAAGCCCTGTTATATTGATACTATCTTGTTATGTATACTCTCTGTGTTCATTTTATCTTCTGTTCAGACAGGACAATGAAATGAGTCCATAGCTCATAGTCCTTTGGTTTTCTTCTCTTTGTGTTTAGTTCCACTTCTCTCTATCCCATGCGATTGACTGTTACTAACCCCTCTGGGTTGAATTGTTTGATTAAAGTTTTGTCAAAAAACCCCCAAACAACAAACCCCAAACCTGATTAAAATCAGGCTTAATGTGATTTAAAAAAATTTGAATAATTAGCATAAACAATATCCCTGTAATGAGTTCCACTAACATTTTCGTGTTCTTTTCATAGCAGATTACTGTATACTTGCCCCTAATTATAGCAAATCCTCTTACATTAATTTTCATTGAACTGGTAATCTAATTAAAACAGCATAGAGTGAAGTCATATACATTGTAATGAGAACAGCTTTCTTCATGAAAGTGAGAAATGGTTTTCATGTTTTTATTAAGTGCTCAAATATATAACTAGGCATATAAAACAGTCTTCAACTAGGATTCTGAACAATTCCAGTACATTCACGAAATACCCAGATAACCTTCAGGCTTTATATCTCATGGATGTGGAAACATTCCTCTCAGCATTTAAGTAAATATATGAATGAGGCTAAATAAGGGTCTGAATTACTCCTAATTTATAAAATGAGGCATGCATGTAATTAGCAGGAGATGTTACTTAGATTTTAGTAAGACTGTCTCTCATTTTGATCTATTTATCCTTTATGTACAGCTACCATGCCCAGAACTTGCTATTAAACTAAAAAAATGTAAAGGAAACATAAAGCAGTCTTTCTAGACAATTGAGTACAGCCTGATGAATTGGTCTTCATCCCAAATTTTTCACAGTAGTTCTGTAACACATCTACCACAACAGATCAGATATACATATTTTTTTCTCAGCCTCAAATATTCTAAGTTTTGGGGTTTTTTTTTGAATTTCACACCCTTGATTCAGGGAACCACCATTATCCCCTGCTTTTCACAATCTTTCCTTCTATTTTAAATATTTTGTGCTTGGAGGCTTCCCCATCAGACATAACATCTAAAAATGAAAGCTATTAGCAGCTCCACATCCCAGGATGATAACAAGGTCTGGTCACATTTCACCTCAGTGTTACATACTCTCACAGTTCTAACAATACACAGTTAGCAAGACTAATTAATTAGATCTTTGTGTACTGAGATTGTGATGTGTTGCAGATGGCAATCTATTTCTTAGAATCTTTTCTGGGAAGTGATGTTACTTAAGCTTCTTTTTCTTTTGCATCTCACATTGAAATTGTATGCTTGGTGATTTCTTCCCTCAAGTAGTTTTCTACATGAATAAGCTGTATCAGAGAGCACTAATGGAATTCATGCATATGCTTATTTTTTTCTACATTAAGCTTATTTTATCCTGTGAGAGGGTCATACTTCTCAGGCATAATGTGATATTTGGATAATTTTGACTCAAGGTGTTCGTTCTCCTTCTTCCCTTCCCTTCTTTTTTTTTTTTTAAAGAATAACATCTCAGGATTACAAATTTGCAAGAAATGGCTAAATGTAAAAGTACTGGATAGTGGCAGTACAAGTCTGCTTTGTTCTAGCCTGAATTCTTTGCTTTAATGGTATTATTTTTGCAGTAATCTAAAATTTGACAGTAATAGTATAAAGCAGCTCCACATCAGACCTGGTAGAACAGCACTAACACTATCTGCCCAAGAAGCCATTACTAAATAGCCCTGACTGTAGAGAAACAGGGATGCTTGCAAGTTTCTTGTAAATATTTAATTTGCTTAACCTAGCAAAACCTTTCTTCTTGATAATCCATAGTCAAACGAAAGTTATTTATTCTGTGAAGATATTCTCTTCCTCCAGGAAAACACGGTGAAGGTTCTTTCCTTCCAAAGCAAAATTATTTACCTCTTTTTATTTTGGCAGCTCAAATGAATGACCAGGATGAAATGTTTCAAAAAATGCAAGTTAGTTCTAAACGACTGTGACAGTTTATTACCATACTCAGTTATAACACCCATAGTTTTATGCCACCAGTCAAGTCAGCCTGTCATGAGGACACTTCAAAGAAATGTGAAAACCTCCCCTTTTGTAGATTGTCAATTGTGCAGTAAAGTGTAATAGGAAAACTGCTATGATTGGTTTTTTGGGGTTGGTTTTTTTTTGGTTTGGTGGTTTTGTTTATTTATTTTTTTATTATGATGGTACTGTATGTATCTTTATAGATCTTCACCTAACATGGAGTTTATGGAAGAAAGAGTAGTAGACCTGAAAAAAAGCTATGCATTATATAAAATATACACATTAATGTGGCTATAGAAAAGCCCTAGTAGATGAGAAAAAGTCCCAGTTACATATTGTAAATGCATACATAGGAAACACATAAACTCCTCCCCTCCCCCTTTTTTTTTTCTTACTTTTGAGGAGAGAGAAAATAATACCTGGAGTCACTGCATCTGACATAGTTGTATATTCTAAGGAATTCTTTTGCCTTTGACAGGTATGATCTTTTTCTTTCTGGAAAGAAAATGGGGAGATGCATGAAGCTTACACATGACAGACTGAGACAGCAAGAAAGTCTGTTTCACTAGCTTTCTTGCTTGAAGGATCTGCAATAATGCTTTCTAACAAAAATCTTTACTATTACTATGATTAGAATTGACTAACTGTACAAATTAACAGAATAAAATATTACTAACGACTACTGCAGAAAAAACAACTCTCTTTAGTAAAAGAGAAGATTTAGAGTAGAGTAGAGATAGAGATCAGTCATCTGACGTCATGTTTTAATGTCAGGGTTGTATTAGTCTCTGGAATGTTGCCACTTTACCTACTGCACTGGGTAATAAAAAGTTCTCAAATCATATTAAATACCACACAAGCAAAGAATACGACAGGATTTTTTTTAACAATCATTGGAGTAAAAGTCAACAAGGAAAACATGTATATCCTAGGTGTCGCTGTTTATACCGGGAGCGCAGAGATGCAGCAATACAAAATCAGTAAAGAGAGAGCCAGGAGAGGAACAAGAAGACACTTTATTAATCTATAACCCTGTTTTATATACCCTAGCCCCATAGGGCGATTGGTCTGTGGTCACCCATCTCCTAGGGTGATTGGCTAAAGTCCTACAACACCTATTTCAAAACAGTTTTCCAACGTACCAGAAACAGAACTTAGCAAAACACCAGGTGTTGGTCTAGCTTACAAAAACATCCTACTGTTTTTCGTAACACTGGTGAGAAAGGCAGGATTCTCATCGAATATTGTGAGAACCTGAGAAAATCCCTCTGCTAGCAGCTTTTCAGCATCCACATCCTAGGAATAAGCAAAATTTTCATTCTTCAGCATACACAGTAGCACCATATTGAGAACTACATGGAAGGGACATTGTCATGTTATGAAAAGTCTCTGTTCTATGCAGAATGAAACTTAAGTTAAGACTATTCTACAATGTAAATAAAGGATGTTATATAATATGCCATAAAAGCAACAAGGTTATTTCATGTTTGCATCACTTCTAATACAATTTTGACGACCTAAAAATGAATGCAATCAAAGTCTTAGAATGTGTCATTAAGGCCTAATCTCCCCTTGGAAGCTGCTGATGTAGCCATTACAGTACTAATAAAGATGCCATTTATTCTGGTAAGATTATTTTTCTCTTTTTGCCAGATAGTGTAACTTTTACAGACTTGCTGAACTAAATAAGCTACATCAGCAAAAAAAAAAGAGTATTTTTGCTTGTTCACCAGCACAGCTATGCCAGTTGGAGGCGTGGTTTCTTTTTCCTCACATTATTGCAGAAAACTACATTATGTGAACTAACTTAAGCATAGCCAAGACTTTTAAAAGTGCATTTCTGTAACATCTCCAAAGAGCCCTTTGAGTCAGACCTAAAATATCTCCTCCTCCTGTGAGCTCAGTCAAGGCTGAGTGACGCAGGTGAGAGTTTGAAAAGGATGGCACCTAGTGACAACTGGCACTAGAGGGATGTGTGATGGGCTGATGATAAAGGATATAAAGGATCTGCAGTTCCTGTTCTAGTGACAGGCTTTCTGAAATCAAATCTAAAAATCAGCAGAAGGATATAATGTTGTGAAATCTTGCTTTGCACTACCCGGAATCTCGTATATATTCTAACAATATTAAGACTGATAAAGTAAGAGGCATAATTTAGGATGAGCATAGTTTTACACCACAATTACAATCCCTTATTCTTAGCTGGGACATCCCAACGTACAACTGCCTTGGAGGTATCCTCTAAGTTGGTCCCAGTCTCCCACTGCTGACAACAGCCTATTCTCCACCTGAAAACAACAAGGCATGGACCAGCATTAAACTCCACTTTCTCAGGGTCCATCCATCTATCTTCTAGATACATCACTACCCTAGGATAACAATAGTGTCATGAGTGGAGTATTGCAGATATACTGTATCTTGAAACTGTCTGAAAAAGCAGTCTGTTCTTCTGAGCCAAGAAGGTCATTCTGGGGACAGGCTTCAAAAGAGGCAGAGGCATCGCAGACTGTAAGCAATAGATAGATTATAGAGCTTGTTCTGAGGTAAAGTCTGCAGTTAAGTTACCTAAGCAAATCAAACCAAGAAATTAGTATGATTCTGCCTGAAAAAAACCCAAACCAACAACTATGAAACAACTATAGTAACCTGAAGTAATCTAACAGGAATTAAATAGCTTTTAAAATGTTCACTAGGTTCAAAAAACTGTAAGCAGCTTTCAGCTTTCTGTAGTGGGGCAGAGTGTGTCTTGTCAGACAGAAAGAGTTTGCATTGAGAACAGAAAATACGATCAGACTGCCTCTCTTACAGGGATATCTACTGTATAGATTTTGGCCTCAGCTCAGCTAATGGGTCCACACAAGCCTCAGAGCTATCAGTGGGATGTCTGGTTGTGTACCCTCATCTGGAAGCTGCTGATTGACTCCTGTTAAAAATAGGCTGTTCATGTGAAAGGCAAGAAAGTCAGGATCTTTTTACTCTTACAGCTGTATAAAAGAGTAAAGTAAAGCTTAAAGTAAGATGTTCTGAAAGGCAATATATAATGAAGCAAAAGTTACAAGGAACAGGTATGAGAGAAACAGAAATAATGCCAATTAAAATTAGAGGATAAAATTTCTTTGTTAGTATCTGTTTTTTGTCTTTCTAATGCACATCAAGATGTATGGAAGATGACATATAAAAATATACATTAGTACCATATTGATAGTGTATAAGCATTGAAAACTATAAAGCTTAATCAGGAGTAACTGTAATTATTTTGTGAATTTAAATATATTTAGAAAGTCCTGTTGAATTAAGAATAGGAATCACATTACAGATTTTTAAAGCAGTTGAATAAAGATTTGAATATTCAGCCTTTGTGGAAGGTATTGCTGGCACATTTCTTAACTGTTTTGTATAGAGAGAGACAAAATAAATTTTTGTCCTAAGCCTGCTACTGTAAAAATGAACAGCAATGTTTTGGGGCTCTAATACAGAGTCCTTTTACAAGGTAAAGAACTCTGAAAGTTTACATGCTTCTTTCAGGTTTATCAGCTTTCAAATAAACTTTGCTTCCCCTGCATTCTTAGAGCTTACAACCAGATTAAAACTAGGTTTTTCTTTCAAGAATTTCTATAAGAGAGAAGAACATGTATTTTTCTGATAGCTGTTAACATTCAAACTAATACAGCCTCATCATTCTTTCACTCAGAATTTCCTACCATTGTAAGGTGTAAAAGATTTTCTTAATAGAATTGCACAAGTGTGGAGTGAGTATTTCATTTATCAATGTAGCTAGCATTCTAATAACCATGATGCAAATAAAAGCCAGCCCACCCTTACTCTCTCATAAATTGTGTGGGCAACAAGCATTTTTTTCAGTCAGGTAATGGTGACTAGATACACAGAAAAAAGCAATGTGTTAAGTTTACAGTTCTTGGTTTTAGGGAAAAGTGAGATCTCTACAGGTTTTCTGTTCTATCTATAGAAGATAGAGACTTTTCAGTTAGCATACTAGTAACATTGTTTAATTCCTTCTCCTTAACCTTCCTAATCATTTCAAGTTAGACATCCCTCCTTGCTCTTAATGCTCCATGTCTCCAAAGAACCTATGCAGGCTCATACTGGGCATCAAGTTGCCATTTTAATTTTTTAAATCATTTTTGTCATGATTTCAGGACATTTGTATACATTCAGATTTCTTGGCTGAATGTCTAATCCATTAACTACAGTAACACAACTGTTGTGTTTCTTTTTAAAGTCTGTAGCATTTATAAGTACTATATTTATCTTCTCTGCTTCCTGTGTAATGAATGGCCCTAGGTAGAATGTAGACTACTACAGTCTTTACATTATCCACAAAAAAAAAAGAAGAAAAATAATCATCGAAACGCTCATCCGTGAGCCATAATGCAGCAATGCTGTTCACAGTGTTTTTCCTAGCTGACAGTGCCACTTCAGGACCTCAACTCGGGGCAAATATTACAACTCTTACTATTTACATTACAGCATCTCAATGAAAAGTTGTCACTTCGGTACGGATTTGTCCATACCTGAACTCTGCAAAACACCCACATGCTTAAACAGGATACTCTAGCCAAAGCATTTCTCACCAGTATTGATAGATGTGTCAGCTGAGCACTGTTCTTCACTTCAGGGCAGTTTCTGCTGGGGAGGGCCTCTGGTCGTGTTGTACCGTAGTTTAGAACCAATTCCAGAAGCACTTGTCAGACACCACGGTCTCCCGCCACTCCTAGCGCGGAGCTTGAGGAAGGCACAAAACACACCAAAGTTGTAATGTTAACTGTGTCACACCTAAGGCCGCTACACAACTGCATGCTCAGCGGTTTTCGCTGAAGTATCCAGAAGGTGGGCATCCCTCTAGAAGTATGTAGTGCTTTTAGTTTGACTTCATCACCGTCTGATTTTCAAGCACACTCTGGTTGCTTTCCTCACATGGGGGGGGGGGGGGGGGGGGGCAAAAAAGGGCGCTTTCCCACCCCCCCTCCGAGGGCCCCAGGGGGGAGCCGCCGCCCCGACGCGGGGGGGGGGGGG
>WTSP01028075.1:11823-44193 GCA_025331215.1 Actenoides lindsayi | reverse complement strand
ACTAGATCAGGTTGCTCAGAGCCTCATCAAGCCTGACCTTGAATGTCTCCAGGGATGGGGCCTCCACCACCTCCCTGAGCAATCTGTTCTAGTGTTCCACCACCCTCATAGTAAAGAGCTTCTTCCTAACGTCCAATCTAAATCTACACTTCTCTGGTTTAAAACCACTACCCCCTCACCCAATCACATGCCCTTGTAAACAGTCCCTCTCCAGCTTTCTTGTAGGACCCCTTCAGGTACTGGAAGGCTGCTATAAGATCTCCCTGGAGTCTTCTCCAGGCTGAACAACCCCAACTCCCTCATCCTGTCCTCATAGCAGAGGTGTTCCAGCCTTCTCAGCACTTTTGCGGCCCTCCTCTGGACCTGCTCCATCAGGTCCATGTCCTTCCTGCATTGAGGGCTCCAGAGCTGGACACAGTACTCCAGGTGCGGTCTCACCAGAGCAGAGTGGCAGAATCATCTCTCTTGATCTGCTGGCCACACTTCTTTTGATGTAGCCCAGGATGCAACTGGACTTCTGGGCTGTAAGTGTGCACTGTCTTCTCATGTCCAGCTTCTCACCTACCAGAACCCACAAGTCTTTTTCCTCAGGACTGCACTCTATCACCTCATCCCCCGGCCTGTATTGATATGAGGATTGTTCTTACCCAGGTGCAGAACCTTGCTCTTGATCCTGTGGAATCTCATGAGGTTCACCTGGGCCCACTTCTCCAGGTTGTCCAGGTCCCTCTGGATGACATCCCATCCCTCTGGTATATCGACCACACCACTCACCTTGGTGTTGTCTGCAAACTTGCTGATGGTACATTTGATCCTGCTCTCTATACCATTGATGAAGATATTAAACAGCACTGGTCCCAGTACGAAACTCTAAGGGACACCCCTTGTCACAGTTCTCCATGTGGACATTGAACCATTGACCACTACCCTCTGCATGTGACCATCCAGCCAATTCCTTATCCACTGAACAGTCCACCCACTTTGTCTTGAGTGTTTTCTACACAAAATGAGACTGCAGTTTGATGACAGGATCTTTCTTGGTTCGGATGGGTGTTCTGATAGTGTATCCTAGGATGAGTTGTGATGCTGACATTTTGCCTTGGGATATTCTTGGCCATGGGCAGCTCAGAAGATATGGGTAGTAATCATGACAATCAACATAGGAAAAAAAAAAAATTAAAAAAAAAAAATCCTTTTCAGGGGCTGGTAATTAGTGTCTAAGCCAATAGGTGGTGCACTACGCGTGTGGAAATGGTGGAGAACTGCTCCTGCCGGATCATCCAGGGTCTTCAGAATGAGCAGCTGGGAAAACTTGTTTTGTTTCACCCAAAGAACCAGTTGGGGTAGCTGGAAAAAAGAAAATAAAAAAAAAAAAAGAGAGAGAGAGAAGAGAAAATAAAATATATATGTTTTTAAGATGATGCTGATAATAGTGATTGTAATTCATTATAAGTATTTCAAATGCTTGTGTCCAGAATAGCATCCAAATGTTGCATTTGTTTTGCTTGACTTAATGACAGCTATCATCTCATGAGTAGTTGGAGAGTGTACTTAAGCATGGAATCATGTTTAGGAAATTTTGCTCATGTAATACCTGTATTCAACCACCTATTTTCCAGGAAAGAACAAATTTATTCCAGCCTAAGAATATAGACATACAGTCTGTAGTATGTATGCTTATGGTCTATAGATCATAAATTAAGATCTTCATTTATGTACCGTAGATTGCATTCATTTTTCATCTGAGGTTTCTGGGGGTGCAATACAGGGAATTAGTCGGTTCTGAATGGGATCAGAATGAAGTGTGAGTAAAGGTAGATCAAGTAGAGATCACTTCCAGTGGTATAGCTAAGAATTGCTTTATTTGAACTTGCTATAATTTAATTGTTTGAAATCAGTATATGGGCTTCTAACACTGTAAAACACTGCATCAGGTGGGTGGGAGGAAAACAGCTCCTAGGAGATCCTGTCTGAAACCACTGAAGACTACAGCAAAACTAATCAACTGTCACGTCAAAAGCTGCAACTTCAAACCCATCTGGTGGCTGTGTAGTTCTGTTACTCCGATGTTGTTTTGTCACTTAGTTGTATTAAAGGAAATTTGTTTATTCATTTTAGCACATTGTTAATATTTTAAACTGATAAACACAGATTCTTAAGATAATTGTCAGTTGCTCATGATTCTCTCCTGAGTGAAGCAGCTGGTGTGGTTACAACCATCCCTTCTACTACCGCTTTCCAGGTTTTGAGCGTCTTTTTGCTCTGTGTTGATCAAATTCACAGTGCTCTCATCACTTCTACTTCTCAGCTACTTATGCCACGTTCATATAAAAGCACATGCTAAAGAGACCCCAATGTGCTGTCAGCTGAGCTTGCTGAGACAGGGAACAGTATGTATCAGCTTGACACTGGGCCCAGGAGAGCAAGCGATGCTCAGGAGGAGCAAGGCTATAAAGGGGAGACTGAATTCATCACCCCCTGGCAACTGCTGTTTGCTTTGGTTCCCATTTGTCCAAATGATTCCCCTGCAGCCTGCAATCGTAGGATGACTGAGAGGGAATTGTACTTATGGAAAGACAAGCTTATGAAAGTGCAGACCAGCCCCAAGAACTGTTGCCCATCACAACTAGCAAAATTCAGGTGTCAAGAGGACTATGTAGCAAGCCCAGTTCACATATACAGAGGCACTTCAAATGCTTCTGAAGATTTTTTAGTAAGATTTATGGATACATTAAGGAATTTTAGCCCTTGAGACTTCAGGCTTCAGTGTAGATACATTTCGAAGCACCTACTGATGGGATGTTTTTAATCCCTGTCCATCTCCCACAGAGATGGAGCATGTGGAGCTGACGGACAGGACACATTTATTGATCACACAAGTAGGTGAGTCCCACGGATTCCAGGGAGAACGGTCTGAATGCTGCAGCACTTTCATTTACACAGTTGTATCGCAACCTAGCACGGGGCATGGCAGTGGCTCCTTAGTCTCTCTTCCCAGCCTGACGTAGCTTCTCCAGCAGTTCTGTTGCTTTGCAGTACAGACAGGGCTTGCTGCAATCTTCATCTTTCACTTAGTCACTCCAGTTGTGTCTTTTTCCTTCCATATTACTTTCTTGTTCTGAATGCAAACGTTAATTATTTTAATGCTACTGTTTTAGCTAATTTATGCTAATGGTCTAGTTACATACCTGCTCATAATTAAATTCTCCAGAGATAATCCTTATAGGGAGCCAGACCACTCCCAAAAAATGATTAAGCTGACTTTACCACAAGTTTATTCAACAGTTTATATTGCTGAATTTAAACATTATGAAGGCTCCCTGCCCTGTCTGCCAGTCATCTTATTTTCATCTACAATCCTTGAGAGGAAAGACAGTTTCTTCAGTATTGTACATAGCACAAGCAAAATACTTGACTGTGCAGTCAGTTCTGATGAGCTCAATATGTGAAGGCCAAACTTGGTATCTTCCTGGTGCTAAGGAGGCTAGAAGTTGTGAGGTAGGTGCTATTTATTTTTTTCTGGTTTGATGCCCACACGAGTCCACTTTTTTGGCGAAGGTGTGAAAACATGGAAGAATTTGGATGTTACCAATGAGCTGTCTAGAAAGAAAGCATTCTCTGCCTAGAAGGAAATGCTGTGGAATAGATCACAAAGAGCAAAGGAGAAATCGGAAGACAATCCTTCTTTCAGCCGTTAATGCTGCTTAGCATTTGGAAAAAAGGAAGGCATTATTTCTGTTTCTGAGCTTCTCATACTATGAGGCACAGAGTTACTGAGTTTCTTCTGGACTTTTCAAAAGGTGGTGTTGAAACGGAAAGTCAAGGAGACAATCACACCCTTAGGACAGTTGTAGGCAGTCTTTGAATACTCTAAGCAAATGTTTTACAGCAACGGGCTAAGATAGTTGCAGTAATGCAAATGTATTGTAAATTCTTGGTGTGACTATGTGCCAATGCATCTAAGTAAGTAACTCATTGAATAGTTTCTTTTGGAACACTGGACATGCTTTATTTAATTTTTTCACAATTTATTTAAACATCTCACATATACAAAATACATTTTCTTTCTTTTTTTTTTGAGAAATGATGATTTTTTATTTTACCCATTGTAGAAGATGGAAATGAGATTTGAAAGCAGGAGCACCTGATTTTGGAGGAAGACGACAAAGGTGAGGAAAAATAATCCACATGCTTAAGCTGTGGGTGAGACAGGACATTCCAAGTTTTGAGACAGACTTCAAAGAAACAGAGAAGTGATAACTTTAAATGCTGCTAGCACCATCAAAGTTCAAGTATTGGAAAAATACTTGGTAATAACGCAGTTAGCACCACCACATTCTGAGTGGAAGTGAAAGTACCTCAGATCATACGGAGAAGTACCTACAAAGCATGTGGATCACACTTGAGTTAGTGTGTGAGGTAGTTTAAACCCGTGGAAGTTGTGGTTTTAAACTTCCTCTGTGGAATATATTCAAAGGCCACAAGTGGTGCAAACTTTCATGATTTTTTTATTTTGTTTTGTTTTTTTGGTTTTTTTTCTTTACAAAGGTTGACATTTCCCAAAGCAAGGTGTTAAATCTTGAGAGACTTCCAAGTCCTTTGGGGCTGTATTAAATTTCATTGCACAATGCTCCAATCAGTTCTTCTCCTTCTCTTTCGCCCAGAGTTTAAGCAAGTAGATCAACAGAAGAAATGGAAGGAGTCAGCTTTCATTATAAAAGAAATGACAAGAGAATAATTTGGGAGAGGCTTTAAGTTAATTTTAGTTCATTCATTTGAAACAGACTGGGCCAATGTCCAAACCGACTTCTTGGTCAGCGCCACCAATATCCAAAGGTGCAATGTCAAGGATGGGCAAGCGAGATGGCTTATTTGTTCTGTATTCAATGATTGTTTTGCCCCATTCATTGTTCTTTCTCTGCAAGAGAAGATTCATGACAATTGTTATTGCATTATTCATACTACTGAGAATTGTTTCACCTGAATGGATAGTTTCTGAAATAATTTCATATTAGTTTTGCTGCCGTTGTTTGCAAATCAGATACCTCATCCAACTATTTTGATCTCTGATGCAGAGAAAATATTTACTTTTATCTTCTGAAGTCATATGTGTGATGCTCTACGTGAACTATCATATTATTCACACTGATGTTAAATCCTCAGACAAGTTTGACTTGAGTTTTTCACGACTTAAAGATCATGCCTTTCCAACAGATTGTGCACCATTTTCACATCAGTCTTCAGCTTACACTGAATTTTTGTCTGGTCCCTCTGAAAAGCTTTTTATTTTTTGCTACACTGCACAGTTGTCCAGTCCTTTCGACTTCTTAAACATCTGGCATAGGTGGTTTTGTAGGCTCTTTATCTTCACTGGGTAAAATTTTGCTAAATCTGAATCAAAGCACAACTCTGTCCCTAATCACATGCTTAAGCATGGGCAATCATGGTTCCCATGGTTTCTGTGTTACTTACGGAGCAGCCATCCTCGAGAACACTGAAAGTGAATCTGCTGTTGCCTTCAGCTCGTAGTTCAACATCATTGGATCCCTGCAGTATAACAGCCTTTTTAAGGTTGCCAGTCTCCTCATCCATGTAAGCAATGCTGTTCTTGCAGTGGTAGGTGATGTTTTGGGAGGCATGGTTGGCCAGCAGACGCATGAAGGCAAGTTGGGTGGCCATATCCTTTGTGGTCACTCCTTCATTATTGTATTCAAACTGAAAAATAGAAAGGATACCAGTTAGTTGTATTGCTGGGGAAAGGTGGATGTTTGTAATGGAAGTATGGGATATTTGCTGCAAGAACATTAAAAAAAAAAAATATCATGGAGCTCAGCAATCACTTGTCTATTGCAACTCCAGAGCTAAAGAGCATCAAATAAAACTAGTAGGTGGTAGGCTGAAAACTGGTCATGAGTGGATGCAGATAAACTGTAGATTCTGTTTCGAGATAAGAGTGTTAAACAGTTTATGTGGATTCAAAGACAAGATCAGACAGGTTCCAGGAAGAGAAATCTATTGTTTCCATAGATACACAGAAACAAAGCCTGTCTCAAGATGATCCCGAATTATTTTTTTTTTTGAGTTCTAATAGAATAATATTTGTAGATATTACAAATATTTACTTCTTTCTTATATTTTTTTACAGCATCTACTTTCAGCCACTGTAAGAAACGACCCCACTGTTCTGTCCCAGTGTGATCAGTCTTATGTTCCTACATTAAAAGATCTTGGACACTGCGATTTCATCATAAGATCAACTCAATTTAATTTAAGAATTACGTAATTAGATCTTCTTAGCTTTTCAAAAATTATTTATTTGCAATTGGCTGGTATGGTGTCTGATGTGCAAATAGACATATTTCTTGTTTTACTTACACTGGCAATTCTGAATGTTCTGGTGACATACACTCAGGATCTGGGATGTGTAATATAAGTATCTTTTCAGGAACAGTGTAATAAATATATTTAAAAAAATCTCAATTAAAAGAATAAACAAGTATGTTTTTCTTACTTTTTCAGATAGTTTCTGGACTGTCTTTATATTAATGTACCATATTCCAGTCCAGGCTTCCCTTAGCAATAGCCATTAGTCATGCTGAATTGATCATTTGCAGACACCAGAAAAATTAGAACAATACTGAGAAATCCTTCTAGCAAATTGCGATCCAAACTAGGACTGGAGCTCTGTTGCCTTGAGATAAAAGGCAATTCCCTTTTCCATATTTCTCTTCTAAGAGAGTTTAATTTATGGGTTTGCTTGCTGAGAGTCAGTGAATTGGGAATTCTTCAGACAGCACTGTAGGAAACAATCATCCTCTCATGTATCACTTACCTGGCTGCCACCATTGATAGTTTCACCAAACCATACGTGCTTCCTGTCCTTGGGATTCTTGCTGATATACCAGTTCTTAGCAGGAATACTGCTAGGGTTGGCAGAGATGCAAGTCTCACCAGTGGCAAAGTCACAGTATGCTCTAATGGCATCTGCAGAGCAGCCTTGATTGGGATCAATCCAGTAGAAGCCTGCCATTGAAGAAATAAATGTGAGCAATTGTTCGCTCAGCCTAACAGCTGCATTCAGTTTATATTCACTTGTTTGATATAGGAACTCAGAGAGAGGTCATAAATATCACAACTAGGCACAATATTAAGGTGGTAACTGGGATAAATATGTATTTTAGACTGTTAACGTATAAGAAACTGTATTTGAAAGCTAAGCTTAAATATTGTTGTATTATTTTGAAAAAATATTGCAATAATCACACAACAATAGCTATAAAGAGCTTTTCAGAATGTCCTCGTATCTGTTTTCGGTGGAGGCAGAGGGAACTTCTTCACTGGTCATTTAGTATTTTCGCTGGATGGTGAAGGACAACATTCCTCAATGAGAGCTAATAATCTGGAAGTACTCCCCGAGCTAGAAAGGACAAATATCTGTCACTAACGTACCACTGCTCCATTCTGGGTGGCTTAGTCTTAGGTCACGGCAGGTGCGAGCTGGGTTCTTTTTGGAGCCTTCTGGGGTCAGCAGGGTCTCAATTTGGTTGTTCAATGTTTTCAGAGTGGCATCGACTTCATAATCCTTGGGTCTGAGAGAAGGCTGATCAGCCCGGTAGTATTCTGCATCATAGCCAACTTCATATCCACCACCATTGGGACCAGGGGGGCCAGGGGGACCTGGAGGACCAGGAGGACCCTACGATTTTTCAAAAGCAAAAGACAAGAAGCATTCTATTAGACATATGTTTCTATCAATTAAATGCTTCCACACATTCGTAGTCCTAATTAACTCCTAGCACCCTTGGCTTTAATTTGAGGCAGCACATGCGGACTTGTCCTGTGGTGACTCCTGTGGGCTCCAGCAGTAGAAGATGCACAGTGTAGGACTAATGCATCTTCTTTGTGTATTTGCTTTCTGGTCATAAGGCATAAGTAAGGATTTCAGGTTTCGGCTTCTTAGGGAAATGTCTGCTGTTACTTAACATTAAACATTTGGAAGTCTCTTTTTTTGTTGCCTTTCTATTTTTTTTTTTGTTGCCATTGTTAATAAACAAAATTTTGTCCCAAACTGCTAGGTTTTGAAGTTATTTTCTTGTAACTGTGACAAAAATGTGTTAAATCAGCAACAAATAAATTCTACTCACAGCAGGGCCTTGGCTACCATGAGAGCCACGCACACCAGCAGGGCCAATGGGTCCAGGGAGACCATTGCGACCGTCTTTGCCAGGAGGACCAGAAGGACCAGGTGGACCCTAAAAGGAAACTTCAACAGTTTAATGACAGTAGAAAGTACTACAAATAGAGATTGATATAAATGAGAGTGTACATATATATTGCACAATAGGAATGGGAGAATTATTTGAATATATTCTTAAATTCACATACCCTTGGGCCAGCAGGGCCGTTGTTACCAGGAGGACCTTGATCACCATGTTGGCCCTATTAGGAAAGATACACACGTAGTCATTAACAAAATGCAGTAGCATACATTTGTATTTGCATGATTCAAGAAAGAGCTATAGTCAGTATGTGTATTTGGGCTCAGAGAATGGGAATCTAGGGCTAAAGACATTTATTGTTGGATCTGGGGTATAAAATGCCTGATTTGGGCAGGAAGGATAGAAGACTGTAAAGAGGTATAACTTATAAAGGCCTACATATTGTTTCTTTATATTTTCAGAGAAGGCTTTAAAATAAAAGTTGTAATTCCTAGACACCAGAATTGAAAGGAAAGAAAATATACAAACTAACTCTGCTTCTTTGTGATATAATGGCTTTACAATTTCTGGCCAAAATAAGAAATAATATTAAAACAAAGGCAGAGCTTTTTGAATTCTGAGTTAGCCAAATGCAGCCAAGTTTCAGGACAACTACTCATACTCACAATTCTAAAGCCAACTATCAATGGCAATATCAGAATTTGCCATTTTATGTAAAGAGCACTAAGTATTAATTTTACGGCCTTCACAAGATGACGCAGAGTGGAGTTAAGTGGTACTGATCTGCTGGGTTGTGCATATTTAATTCCAGACTAGGGTAACCTTACTTCTTTTTTTTTGCTTTTTATATTCAAAATCCTGAAAATCATGTACTTACAGCAAGACCAGGAAGACCCTGCAATCCATTGTGTCCCTTCAAGCCAGGCAGACCTCTATGCCCCTTATCACCAGGTTCACCTTTCTCACCACGGGGACCTTGTGGGCCCTAGGAAGGGACACAGGTGTCAGAGGAATAAAATAAAAGGCTTCAAGCATATACTACTGTCAAAGAAAGAATTAAGCATGAGCTACATTATGCTATAGGCTGCATCTGTTATATATATATTTATATATATATATGTGTGTGTGTATCCTGTTAGTATACCCAGGAAGAATGTAAATCCCAGACTTCAGGATTGGTCCCACTGCTGATCAAGATTCTAGGTCTATAAATATTTACACCTCCTTTAGCACTTCTTTTTGGGCCCATGTCTTGAGCACAGTCATGAGCCCTTATTAATAAAGCTTGTTTTCTCTTCTTGCATCAATGTGGTAATGTATTTAGAAATGAGACTTACAGCGAGACCTCTTGGACCAAAAGCACCAGCAGGACCAACAGCACCAGCAGGACCCTGAAACAGGAACAGAAAATACATGTCACTGCTGCATATTATACCTAATAAAGATTCCATGCTCAGCACATCTCTGCAGAAAGCAAAGTAATTATCCACATATAGTAGAGGTTTGATGTATAATGTATATATGATGGACAAATGTTAAGACTTTTGTCAATCCAAAAAATTAAGGTCTCAAACTTACAGGATCACCACGATTTCCAGCCTTTCCAGAAGGACCAACTTGGCCATGAGGACCAGGAGCACCCAGAGCACCACTGGGACCAGGGCTACCAGGAGCACCACGCTCACCCTGGGAATAAAGGCATGCAAAAGGAGAGACAGTGTGTTACTACTGACTTACACACACTGGAATACCTCTTCCATGATTATGAAATACAAGAGAAGAACAAGTTACCTTGAAACCAGGAGCACCATCACGGCCTGGAGGACCATCGTTTCCAGGATTTCCCTGTTAAAATATAATCAAAAAAAAAATAAAAATTAAAATTCAATTCCATCAACCTTCATCTCACACAGGGAGGGGAATCCATGTGTATTAGAATCCTGCTATAATTTCCCCCAAAGACACCAGAAGGTACAAGTTTGCTAGCAGAACAGCCTTCAGTTGCATTCATGTTTTCTGTGTATTCTGTGTATTTGCCTTTGGCTCAAAATAAAAGCAGTCCTGAAGAGGAAATAAGACATAGCTTACATCACGACCAGCTTCACCAGGAGCACCATTTGGACCAGGAGAACCCACAGGACCAGAGGGACCACGGGCACCAGGAGGACCAGAAACACCCAAGGGACCAGGTTCACCCTAATACAGGAACAGTGGTAACAAAATGTGACATTATAATACAAGACAGACCAGTATTACGGAACTTTTAGCCTGTACCTAAGAGAAACATTTTTCTGCAATTGATTCTGGAAGTGAAAAAGAACCAGAACACAAGAAACTTATCTAACTATACTAAATACTATCTTAATTCTAAATTTTCTACCTTTTCTATCAGAAACTAGTCAGAAGTACGCTCACCTGCAGATACAAGTCTTGTTTTTCTGCAGCAAGCAGTAATTTCTTGACTACTCTAAGTCTGTTAAGTTCATACCCTCTGTTTGCAGCAGCAATGGGAATAGCAAAATCTACATATCCTTTACCCTAAGGAGACCTCAACTTTTTTATTTACACCTATCTGTTTAAAGCAGTTAACTAGTCATATACTCACTGATGCTCCAGAGATGCCTGGAAGACCACGTTCTCCCCGAGAGCCAGGCAGACCAAGGATACCAGGAGCACCAAGAATACCCTGAGGACCCGGACTACCAGGAGGACCCTATGACATGAAGAAAATATTATTTATATTAATAAAGAAAAGTCAATTTTTATGGCCCTTTACATTTCTCATTTGCTTTGTTCTATAACAATGTCAACGGCTTTCCAAGGATCTCAAAGTGTGTCAAATGCTAGTTCCTGCATGGAAGAAACTGCAACCAAGCCATAAGACTTGACACTCCAAAGCTAAAGGTCTGAAAGAATGCAATGGTGGTTATACTCCCCTCACAACAGTTTCCAGTGACATGCTGTTTCTGAACAACACTATACACATGCTTTTCTCCTTTCCTGATCAATAACAGTGGGTGATGCATGAAAAGTGGAGTATTCAGTAAGAAAAGATGACTATGTGAAGGGATTCTATAGCAAAGACACTGATCATCTGAGACTAGTCACAAGGCAGCCTTATCTAAGTGCTATTGGGCATCTCCAAAAAACTCTTACTGTCCATTTGAAAGGTAAATTTTGTTTAGTTAAGTGTCTTTTCCATTTCCTTGAAATCTGAGCATATGTGGTGCTAAACTTGGCATAAGTAAGCAACCTGACAGATTATCCTCAATTGTTATTCTAAGTCAGGCCTACTAGTTTTTCATAATTGAAATTAAATTAGAACATAAAAATATATAATGTATTGCTTTATACTGGACATTAAAGGGCAAGTTTTAAATTGTCACCTAAAAAATTTTAACATACATGTCTGACAGTGACACTTAAGATTTCATTCTTAGCTGCAACTTCTGCAGATCACAGAAGAAATGTCTGTGTTTTTTTTATTGAGAAACAATAGAGTGATAATTCATGTAAGTGCTTACTTCCATAAGACAGAAATGGGTCTGACTTTAAAAAAGCCAGTAATTCTGGATGTGCAAGCTTAAAGATACTCAAGATTAATTAATGTATTTGCATAATTCTAAGACAACCTGGGGCCAGAGAACTTTACCTTTCTGATCCCCACAAGTTAAGAGTTTCTGATGCAGAAATGAACTGAGATTGTTCTAAATGGATGTTCACATTTTCCTCCTTTCTCCCTCCACGATGCTCAGTTTCAGAGCAGGAGACTCTGCTTCCCTTTCTCAATTGAAATAGCAATTTATTTTGTAGTTAGCCTTGTTGCTCTCACTTGGGCTATTTGCAGAGAAAAGGTGCTACTCACCACAAGAAAAAAAAAACAACCCAAACCAAAAAAACCCGACCCAGAGATCAGGTTCGCTTTTTATGGTATGATTGTCAAACATGTATCTAAACTACTTCTTGAGTCTCAGTTGAGCTTCTACTTAAAAGCTTTGCTAAATTTGTGGATAAAAGAGAAAAACTGTTCACAAATACCAAAATTACCCTAGAAGCCATGACATTTACATGAAGAGAAACATTTTTAATGAGGTGTGATACTCAGTAACTTACAGCAGCACCAGCCTCTCCAGATGGACCTTTCTCACCAGCAAAACCAGGTGGGCCAGCAATACCTTGTTCACCAGTACGGCCAACTGGACCAACATCACCACGTAGACCTCTAGGACCATCTTTGCCAGCTGGGCCAGGAGGACCAGGGGGACCAGTGATGCCCTGGAATTGAGTATGAATATGATATCATGACAATGTAAATGACATTTACAGGGAAGAAGAGAGATAAATTGCATGTTATGTCCTTGTACAAAAATTGTGCTTTGCAATGAACAGGGTATCAGCTGCTCTGAAGCAGCAGCTTCTGTTGCTGTTGCTAAGAGCAGATAGCTGGAATCAGTAGAATTATTGAACTAAGAGATTTATATTTTTTTCTCAGTGATGGTAAAAGTGGCAAAATTTGGCAGGAAAATATTGATTTGGTCAACAAGATTATTTGCTTTGGATGCTGGGTTTTACAATATATTTAAATGTAGGGTATCTAAAGGAAGAGTGCCTTTTGGTAAAGGCTGGAAACACCTTTGAAAAGAAAAACTACAAATGTCAATTTGAAATGACAATTTTTGGCTGAAAAATAAAGCAGCAGGGATTCACATTCTTAAACACAATGAGAGGTTGCCATGCTTGAGATAGGAGCTGGAACTGCAGATACTTTAGAAAGTGTGGATGCAAGATAACAATATTCTTCCTCAGACAGGACATGATCTTCTTATTCCACTAAAAACCAATGGCTATGCAGTTACTCATGGCAAAAAAAGCAAACACAGATTTGTACAAATGATTAGGCACCTCAAAATGCAGAGAGATTCTTGATGGATTGTAAAAAAACCCCACAAATTAAATGTATAACTGCCACTCTGGGATTTTAAACAGTTAAGAGACTTTTTCTTACCTCATGCAGTCCTATAAGGACGTGAGGTCATTCCAGTGCAGTGAAAATTTGTGTCAATATAACAAAAATGAGGATTATCCCTAACCAATGCAACTTCTGACTTATCTCCCGTTAAAATCTCTTCATTAATTACTTACAGCAGGGCCTGGAGGACCAACTCTTCCAGCAGCACCAGGGAAACCAGTCATACCCTAAACATAGAAGTGAAAAGGAAGATTTGGTTTAAAGGAAACAATGACTTCATGAAAAGCAACAATATGAGTTTCAAAGGCCTGAAGACTTACAGGAGGACCAGCATCACCACGAGGGCCAGCAGGACCAGCAGCACCAGCGGGACCCTATGTAGGAAGGATTGAAAAAGACAGATGAATTGAGCAAACACTGATAATGTTCCCTATTTAGAATAAGGGGTCAGTCTTACTCTCATGACAGTTAAGGGCTATTTTGCTTTTTAGTTTAACAGGAGGAGGATTGGGCACAAAACCACAATTCCTGTCCTGATACTAGGGTAGTAAATTCTCACAGACATTTTCAATTAGTATGGTAAGGACTGAGAAGAGATGCATAGGGCATTTATGATTCAAATGACTTTCCCTTGAAAATGTTACATGCATCGAAGCAAATCTGGAAGTCAAAATGGGAAATACAGCCAGGCAAAGAACAGCAAGTCCTCTGTTTGCACTGTATGACTAATACAGCCATGTAGTGCAAGGGCCTGGTATCACTCTGTTAGAATCATGCAGTAAGAACCCCATGCCATGTTATCCTGCAACACTTTACAGTATTTGCAATACCAGAGCCTCATTTTCTCTATCACTACAGCCAGTTCCCCTATAATAGGCTGCATGCATGTGAAGTCATGTATACCTTTGGGCTATAAATTTGTTAGCATGTGGAAAGTCTATGTGCAAGTGAGTGCACAGAAAAATTTGCACATATGCTTCTGAATGACTGGGTCTGAAAAATCAGACTGCGACAGCACATTCTGTCTTTGAAAGGAAGATATCAACATCCTCAGCTCAGAACTTACCCACAATCACCCCCTGAATAGACCGATTTTGCTGATCTTCAGGCCAAGTTGAAATTAATTTTTTTTTTCCTTTCCATTTCAGTTCCAGACTCACAATCTGAGCCCACATAAATGGACTGACAAAGTTTATATAATGTGTGAAAATCAATACAGCCACTTTCCTCACAGTCCAGTTTGGAATTTTGTTTCTTTTTTTTTTAATTACCTTTTCAAATTCCAGGCCTTCAGGCTAGCGTATCGCTTGTATAGCACAGTTAAGAACTATGCGTGTTACAAAAACACAGCTCACTTACTGGTGGTCCAGAAGCACCAATTGGGCCAATAGCACCTGTTGGTCCACTTTCACCCTTAGGTCCTTTAGGTCCACGTTCTCCTTTAGCACCAGGCTGACCAGCTGCACCCTATAGGCAGAAAACCACACAGAAGAAAGAGTTGGAAAATCATGTGCAAAAGAAGCAGAAGAATGGTGTGGTGTCAACATGAGGAAAAGTGCAAACAATACTCACAGGAGGCCCAGCAAATCCACTAGGACCTACGGGACCAGGCTCACCACGTTCACCCTAAGACAGGACAAGGAAGAGAGAGAGGAGTGGTTGGAATGGGCTTTCAAAGGACATTTTTCCGAATGTCATGTTTCTGACACTGGAATAGTTGCAGGAATTCCTACTTACAGGGATACCACGGGCACCAGCAGGACCAGCAGGACCAGAAGGACCTCCTTCACCCTAAAACAGATGACAGAAATTATAAAGACACTGTAGGGGAAGGCTTCACTACAGTGAGAACAGGGGCAGTCTTATGGTAGAGATGCATATAGTGAGTCTCCCTGTGTCTCAATGGAGAGGGTGTTACTGAAAATGCTTCTCCTTTGACCTGTCCTGTATTAACAGTTTCTAATGGTACTCAGGATAAGGAATCATTCTGAGCTAACGTGTAGTTGTTCATCACCATATCAAAACCTCTTCTCAAAGTCTGAGGGGGATTGTGGAGATTAGCCTCAACTGGGAAGAACTCAGAGAAAGCTTAAATCAGGATCTTCTCCCCATATAACCCACTGCCATGTAGATGTGCATCCCCTGACAGCTCTTTTAGGAAAAGGCTTGGGGTGCTATGGCAAACATCACTGAATAGTTCTAGAGTCCCAAACTCATGCACACTAGAAAGACAGAATTGTTTTTTATGGAATCCAGATATTAACACATGGGTAAACTGTATAGACAAACAAGACACTTTTTCATCTAAAGAGTAGACTTACCCGATCACCAGCACCACCAGCAGGGCCAGGAGCACCAATAGCACCAGGGAGACCCTACAGGGCAGGAGACAGGACACCATTTCTAACAAAATCTAAGCAGGAGTGACTACTTTTAATATATTTTCTCTTTCCTCCTGGGAACAGGAGTGTGACTTTCTTGCAGCTGTTTTCAATACAAAGGACACACATACGATTTTATAAAACAAAATCTGTTATTTTCTTTCCAAAGTATGAATTCTAAGACAGGCAGCCAAAATCTCAAATTAATGATGATGTTGCTTGACTTTTCAGGATGCCTTTAGAATTGGCTGTGTTGGCTGAGCCCATGAAGTTAAAGAGGATAATGTCACACTGAACAACTGTCTGTGATATACAAGGTTCTCTGCTGATGTAATGTCACTGCTTGTATAACTGAGATGATCACTCTTCTTTCTCTCCCATCCCCAGATTCAAACTTCCCTGGACAAGGAGTGACAAAATTGTACTGATTTTTATGAAAAGCAGCTATAAGCAGAAATGCAATACAGTGGGAAATTTTTAGTCCAGAGCATCCTTCTTAGTTACTGAAGTTCTGAGGTGTAGCAAGGTGAAGTCAAGTAGAAGCAAAAGATACTTACACGAGCACCATCTCTTCCTGTTGCACCAGTATCACCTCTCAGACCTGGGGCACCCTTAAATACACAGAGAGGGAAAAATCCATTATATTGGTAACAAACACAATAGTTTGTATGAAAGAAGTCTTCAACTGTTTGCTGAGTATCCTTGCATATCCTATGAAATGCTTCTCATGCTAGCTTTTTGGGTGAATGGACTGATTATTATTTCATTCTTATTGCTGAGTATGTCCTGACTTGCAAAGCAAGAATCTGCAGACAAAGGGGACTGACATGCTTTTCAGAATTGTAAGCCTGCGTCTTTCATGGGAAACCTACTCAGTATATTCCAAAAGATGAATATAAATCCCCCCTCAAAATCTCTTTTGTTTTGATCGAGAATTAACCATATGTAAAAATTCTTTGGGGTATTTGTGCTAGACTTTCAATTTAAAGCAGGAAAACGACTGTTAAAACCAATTTTGACACTTTCCCACAGCATTCTTCTAGAGAAGCTGGCTGCTCATGGCCTAGCTGGGTGTACGCTTTGCTGGATGAAAACCCGGCTGGATGGCCATGCCCAAGGACTGGTGGCAAATGGACTTAAATCCAGTTGGTGGCCAGTCAGAAATGGTGTTCCCCAGGGCTCAGCACTGGGGCCAGTTCTGGTTAATAACAGCAACTTACTGATATTAACTGCACCCTCAGTAAGTTTGCGGATGACACCAAGCTGGATGGAATTGTTCATCTGCTTGATGGTCAGGAGGCTCTACAGAGAGATCTGAGCAGGCTGGATTGATGGGCCAAGGCCAATGGTATGAGGTTCAACAGGCCAGGTGCCGGGTCCTGCACTTGGGTCACAACAATGCTATAGGCCTATGGAAAAGTGTCTGGAAAGCTGCCCATCGAACAAGGACCTGGGGGTTCTGGTTGACACCTGGTGGATTATGAGCCAGCAGTGTGCCCACGTGGCCAAGAAGGCCAACAGCATCCTTGCTTGTATCAGAAACAGTGTGGCCAGCAGGACTAGGGAAGTGACCATCCCCCTGTACCTAGTATTGATAAGGCTGCACCTCAAACACTGTGTTCAGTTTTGGGCCCCTCACTACAAGGACATTGAGGTGCTGGAGCATTTCCAAGGAAGGGCAACAAAGCTGGTGAAGGGTCTTGGAGCACAGGTCTTACGGGGAGCCGCTGAGGGAACTGGGATTGTTTAGCCTGGAGAAAAGGCTGAGGGAAGACTTTATTGCCAGGTGGGAGTCGGTCTGTTCTCCAATATAACAAGCAATAGGATAAGAGGAAACAACTTCAAGTTGCACCAGGGAAGGTTTAGATTGGACATTAGGAAAAATTTCTTCACAGTGTTGTCAAGCACTGGAATGGGCTGCCCAGAAAAGTGGTGGAGTCACCATCCCTTAAGGTATTTAAAAGACATGTAGATGTGGTGCTGAGTCTGTTAGACCAACAAAACCTTTAAGTAATAGTTTCACAGTAAGTAAAAGTCACATTGGAATAACTTGCAGGTTATTCAAGCATCTCCCAAACCTGTGCATGCAGTATCAAAGCAGGTTGTCCACCTTACCTTTTCACCCTTGCCTCCTGGAACACCAGCAACACCTCTCTCTCCTGGGATTCCACCAGGGCCAGCAGGACCAGGACCACCAGCAGCACCAACATTGCCAGGCTCACCCTAGCAGCAACAGCATATCATGTAAGACAGGGTCAAATCATTCACAGCATTTGGAACAATATTCTGTCATTATGACTTTGCCCATCATTCTGCCTGCTTGTAAACAGTGTGAGTAGCATTTAGTCTTAAGCTATTGTACTTATTTTACTTTTTCAGCTAGTGAAGACGCCAGACATGAACACTGTTTCTGTGGTTCCTAAGGTTTTAGGGTGTCCCATATTCCAAGCTAAACTTCTGTAGAAAGACTGCCCATTAAAATCTTCAAAACTAAGACTCATATTCAGTCAGCATCAAGCCAACATTATTTTGGTAGATAATCACTCATCATTGTGCTAAGGTTTTGGGGGAAGTGTTGCTTATTAGCTACAAGAACTGTGTCTAAGTAGAGGAGGGTATAAATACAAGTCAGCACGAATTTTGGCGAAAATCTCAGACCCTAGCTCAAACCAGAATAATAGCATACCCAGATGACAAGCTATATTCAAACTGAGTCCAAACTGGAGTTCCCCTCCCATCATCAGTAGTGTTAAATATAAAAACCTGTAATATTAGCATGGACTAGCTGGGATGGAACTTTACCACTTGAAGAAATGACCCAGAGGCTATGGTGTACAGGTAACCACCTATTACCAGTAATCACTCATGCTCATGGGAAAGAAGGTTTTGGATTTCCTTCATCAGGAATTCAACAGTAAGACAATGCAGCTGGAAAAGACATACCTTGTTACCATCAGGGCCTGGTGGGCCAGATGGACCACGGCTTCCAATGGAACCAGCAGGACCAACAGCACCGCTTTCACCAGGAGGACCACGTTCACCCTACAGGAGATAGTCTGATCTGAGGTTTTCCTTGAATTGTTCTCTAGCTTAAAGGTTTAAAACTGACTAGTAGCAATGACAGTATGTTCTTAATGAATTATGTTCTTAATGCAGCACACCATTAAGAACTGCATTAGAATTATGCAGATATTAACAGGTCATAAGAATTGGCTTTAGCTTTTGACACAAACACTGCAAAGCAAAGTACTAAAGTCTTGCATCATAACAGCTGACAATTACAGTACAAGTCCTTCCTGAATATGCATTTTGGCTACTGTGCTCAGTCTGATAACAGTATCTTGCATTCTATTGTCAAATGGAGCTTCTTATACCTATTTGAGGGCAGATAATGGATTCTAGTGAAATCAGAGCCATAGTAATGGGCAAACAATTAATTTTACAAAGGCAAACACCTAGTGAATATTGGGAGAATAAAGGTGACAGATAAAGTGTATTAATGTGATTGGTACGTTATATAATAGGTATAAAGATAAGTTCTGGAAATATCAGTTTTACTAAAGACATCTCAAATAATCCCCATGTGATGAAGCTGGACATCGGTGATAATCTGATAAGGCATAATGGAGATTTGTAGTTATGCTGAAGAATCTGGAAGTTTGTATGAAAACTATAATGTGGTCAAAGAACTGACTCATTGAAAGACAGCACACTGATAAAAAGCACCACTGATGCAGAAGGGTAAGTTATATTGTGATATTCACCAATTAATAGATCTCTTCATTATTTTTACATACATCTTGTTAACGACAGAGAAGCAGAAAAGGAATAAAGATATTTATGAAATATGCAGATATCACAAAGATGGAAGCTCCTTGTCAACAGAAAAAAAGGGTTAGCAGATTACACAGGAAGAAGTGAATAACCTACTGGATGGCTCTCACAGTAGAAATGGGACAAAATTCAAGAAAGGGAAGTACCAGGCCATTTATTTAAGCACAAAAAATGAGGATTTGTGCTGTAAATGAGGGTTTCAGCTGGTGAAAATGACAGAGAGGGAAAGGAGACAGCAAATAACCAACAATACAATGTGGATATGAAAAAGGCACATGAGCTCTGTCACAAGCAGTGAGGTGTTTTTAGGAAGGGTTAATTTTGTTGTACAAAGCATCAGTAAGACCTTATTTGGAAAAGAGAATGACATACACTCTGGTTGGGGCTTAAGGAAAGCCAGAGCAGAGACAAATAACTGCTACTACAATAATAAAGAGAACTTGGCTTGGGTAGATTAGCAAAATGAAAGTTTAAAGTGGGTACGGTTACTAACACAGCCTCGGGGCACTAAATATAGGGAGGAAAAGTGCTGTTTAAACTGACTGACATGACTGATGATTTGTAATGAACACATTTAGTCTGGAATCAGAAGAGGAAGCAACAGACGTAGTTTAAGTATCATCCTCTTCACAGGTGGATTTGGAAAGCAAATAATTAATCTAGCATTTTATAAATTACTCATTGCTCTGCGTAAATGGGACCTTCCGGCCATGCAGGAAGGCCTCCACACAAAGCTCTTAACAGATATTTATTCACAGTGCAGGAATAACAGGAAGCAGGGGACAATATCTTCTGACTATTTCATGACTCTGGATTCAGCCCACTGTTTGTTCACAGACATTACATGGGAGGTAGGAGCTGGCTAACAAGGGACAGAATGACTGAAATGGTCAGGCTAAGGTCACACAGGCATTGGAGATGAAAATTCTCATAGGCACCAGGCCTCAGTATAACACAGTAGGATCAGTCTTTTGTCACCCGCATCCTCATTATGAGGTTCATTAATACAGGAGATTGTTACTTGGGTGATATTCATATCGCTTATCTAGAGGTTTGCTAACACTGGCAACTATTGTGCTATATAATCATATACCCTGACACATGCAAAGAGCAGAGAAAATTCTCCCTCGTTCCTGGGAGTCTGCTGCAATACCCTATATTTTGTAACTGAGAAGAGCTGTTTGTCTTGAAAATCTTAGAAATGTATATAGCTAGCTACTACTGTTATTGAACGCATTAAGAGATTTCAAACAAGTTACTCACTCTTGGGCCAGCAGGGCCAGGGACACCGAATTCACCATGAAGACCCTAGAAAAGAGTAGATGTATTGGTAAAGCTTATTTCTGAAGTGAACTTATTAGCTGAAATTGTGCGTTGTTTCTTAACAGTAAATAAATCTTCAGGCTAAACCAAATCTTTTAGACACACAGAAATAAACCCTTTCATACAGCTGCACCGTATCTCTAGGCACAGAGGAGAGAATACTTTCCCATCTTAAAAAAAGAGTTAGCTATCAAATCCCAAGCTCATTCTTCAGGTACGTGCAATGTAAACTCTTTTACAGAGACATAGAGAGATGTAACTATAAATGTTAAAGGTGATGATGACCCATAGGATGCACAACTTGCAGATTACATCACACACTTCAACTGAGCAGAACCTAGAGCCTGAATTACCACTGAGCTACCCCAGCTGCCATGTCAGTGTAAATTCACTGAAATCAACTGAGTTGCAAAAGCATACAATTGGACTAATGCAGGTTGATAACCCTGAAGATTTCAAAAGAAATTGGAAGTAAAATATTTTTCATGTACTGTTTTGTCTTTTGAGGGAGGGGCATATTTTGTTTCTCTGAAGGCCCAAAAATGCTCAGTTTCATACCAAAACTTTAAAAAAAGATGTTGCAGATTTCAAGGGACCTTCTTCATTTGTTGCTAACTTTAAGAAAAAGGACTACTAAAGTTTGCATATAACATGGATTGCTTTGTGTTGGCAACTTGATTCAACAGGCTCTCATGTCACCGCATGTGCAGTTGAAACATAATGCTTAGGCAATACCTGCCCCTACTTGTAGAGTACTGTGTCTGTCACTCACCCTTTCACCTGGTTTACCAGCTTCACCAGCTGGACCTGAGGGACCTGGCAGACCCTAAGAGTAAAGAAACAAGAATACAAATAAAGTTAAGGCAGAAGCACTTCACGGTTTGGAAACCATACATAAGACTGAGCAGAGCACATGGTTGCTTACCTGGAAGCCAGGAGGGCCAGCAGGACCTGTTTCACCCTTTCCACCTTGGTTGCCCTGGATGGAATGAAAAGCAAGTGATTAACTTGGAAGGAGAAATACAGGAAAACAGATTTTAAAATGGGAAGTCTCATTAATGAAAAGTAAATCACAAAATGGATCTATGTGGAGGCTGTTACTTACAGTGACTCCAGGAGGACCTTGAGCACCGTTGTTTCCCTCTGGACCAGGAGCACCCTAAATGTGTTCAAGTAGGAAGCTGTTATCAAAGTTTTAATTTATTATAAATAATACCTCTCTAAAACAAAAACAAAGGTCTCTGGCTGCATATTTTGAACTTAACCATACATTTGTAAGACCTTCACTGTCAAAGTGTACCAAAGATGCTCACAATTTTAAATTCTGATGATTATTTTAGTTATTGCAGCACATTCATCCTTAAGGAAACTTCTTTTGGAATTACAGGTTATAGGAACCTTGCTGATATCATTTTTCCCGTGACAGACCAATTATCTGGTCCCTTAAATGGAAGAATTAGTAAGTTTCAACTAGCAGTAAGAAGTTGGAAATCTACACGATAAATTAGAAACCATATAGTGTCCTGAAAAATTTGCACGAGGAGTGCTATTTTTTCCCTCTTCACAGGAAACTAATACCTCGTAATTAATTACCCAATTAATACCCAAGAAGGGTAGTTTTCAATTATCCTTTAAGTAATAGTCCCCACTGACATGAAGCTTACACAAATGTATTCCCAAGTGCTTTTCTATTTTCATGATCTATTCATGCTTGCACAAGACAGTGCTATCTTATTACAGAGGTTTTGAAATTCTACTTTTTTCTCTCTGGAAGTTGATAAAGAAAACATATCCACATACCCGTGGGCCAGCAAGACCAACATTGCCTTTTTCACCAGGTTTGCCAGGTTCACCCTGAAGTTGAAAGAAAAAGATAAAAAATTTAACCAAGACTTCATATTAGATTCAGTTTAAACTACTAAAGAGAAAGTGATATTCTCCTTGCCAGAACATTTATTGTAATATTTCTTTAACCATAATTAAAACACTCCCAAGCTCCATCTGCCTCGCTGAACCACTTAGAAAGAATATCTCAAAAATAAGTGTCTTTTCAAAAGGCCATTCCTTTCTTTTTTGCGGTCATAATTCATGACCTGTTCATAACCTATGCAGACACTGTGTGTATATATATATATATGTATAGTCTGCATGTGTGTGTGTAGCAACACCACAAATCCAGGAGATTATTATTATCTGTGGTCTCTGTGTGACACGTCAAGATTCCCACTGAAATCACTGGTAGCTTTTCTTCTAAAGTGAGTGAGCTTTGGACTGTGCTCCATAAATAACAATACTCTGGAACTGGCTTGGTGGCCAATCTTTGCAGAACTTTTACTGAAGTGTACATACAGAAAATATAAAATGGACATTCATAGACATATATCATTCTAAAAACTTCCATGTCCAAATATCCCTAAACTAATGAAATTGCTTTTCATTTATTTAATTGTATTTGAGGTAAGTGGAAAATAATTTAAAATAGAACTCTTGAGCGTAAACAGACACCACCCAATAAGCAGTACAGGAGGACATGGGGGAATCTGTTTGATTGTTAAGAGATAGGGACATACAGATTAGTCTGAAAATACCTTCATACTAATAGAAAGTTTCTGCACTGTACTTACAGTGGGACCTTTCGGTCCAGGGAATCCAATGTTGCCAGGCTCACCTCTATTACCAGCTGGACCAATTGGTCCAACTCTACCATCTGCTCCAGGAAAACCCTAGAAAAAAGAAATCATACTATTAAATGGCTAGGGTAATTTAATTAGAGTTCAGTTTTAGAAGAAACATGTACTGACAGAACGCAAATGCTTTTAAACACTGTTTATATATCGCATGCCAATGTTTTCCTCCATTTTTCTCCTTTTTGTAGAATGGTGTATTTCTTCTTCCCCTTCCAGGACACAGGCCTGATCTGAGACCCACAGAAAATAGTGGAAATTTTCTCACTGATATTCTGAGTAACATGGTAATAAAATCCTGAAGGTTTTACACAGACTTGTGTTAGAGCTCAGTGCTGAGGTCTCTACTTTTTAAAATCTCAGTTTATGTCTGTGTTTCACATGCAGTGGGGAAACAGAAGGAAAAGCAAGGTACTTACAACAGGACCTTCCTTGCCAGCAGGGCCTGGGCTTCCAGGCTGACCTGGGAGACCCTGAGAAAGGAAACATTTCATGTTTTTAGAAGGAAAACCACTCACCCAACAGTTAACCAAATTTTTTTTTCTACATGCACGCATACACACACACACAGATAACAAGTTATCAATATATGCTGTGGAAACAGGACTGCATGTCCCATCAAGTTTACACCTAAAACATGCAAAAGTTTAACTTGTGATGTGTGGTCCCATACTGGCTGAAAGTCAGTATAGGTCAGTACCTGTTTCACTCGGATAAACTCATTTAGGCTCTACTTTAGCAGAGTTTAAATGCCTGCAGATGCCTAATGATTCGTGTGTGCATTGAAAAGTCTCATTTCATAGGGTGGGGTAAGAAGAGAAAGAGTGGATTAAAGAGGATAAAAGATGATGACATGGACATAATCCGGCTACAGCATCCACTAAAAGCAGATGGCTGTTTTCACTGAAATAATTTGCAAATGAAAATTGAAATAATTGACATCAGCCATGTCACATCATTTTAGTAGGGTTTGCTTTTCTTTTAGTTAGTTGCAAAGGACACACATACTTCCTCTGTGATCTTAATGATTGCATTCTGTAAATAATCACAAATGGAACCCCCTCCCAGAAGTCAATGCAGTATACAATCCAATGGAACACTGCTCCACGACAAGGCAATCAAATGCTACCACATACAAAAGAAACTGATTTCAATACATATTTTGATGCTTCTTGATCATTTTCTCGTGGATGTTTTTTTTCAGTAGAGTAGTGGAAGTGCCCTAATTGTGGTTAGCACAGGCTGAATTTTTTGAGTCTGGATATTTTTAACCCTAAATTGTATATAATTTTCTTTTTGCGTAGTTCAAACTTACACCACAGAGTTCAAACTTACTCTTGGACCCATAAGACCAGGCTCACCAGGACGGCCACCATCACCACTAGGACCCTTGGCGCCAACAGGACCACTAGCACCACGGTTACCAGCAGGTCCCTACCAAAATAAATAAATAATATCAGGCAGAGGTAGCAAAAAGCTTCACACATCTCTATATAAAAGAAGATCCTTTAGAAATAGTGACTCAGACAAACGTCTTACCATGACACCAGCTCTGCCGTCAGCTCCAGGGAGACCACGAGATCCAGGCACACCCTGCAAGTGAGCACAAAGAATAAACAAATCTGTTCCTGTCAAGTGTATAATGCTCACTAAATTTCTGCCTTCCAAGCAGGTCTGCTGCATTTCAGGTAAGTGCAGCCTTATGCAAGCACACCTCAGTGCAAATGTATATTGTGAAAGAAATCTCACTTCCTTTAGATTTCTTTAAGTTCTTATCTGCTTGTATTACACCACTTTCAGTGTTCACCATCATCTAATAGCGGCTCTAGCCAGCAGCTAGGATTCCACATCCTGGCTCACACAGTTCTACCTTCACCACTCTGTGCAGACTTACTGGCTGCTCTATGACCGTACACCCCACCCAAGGTGCAATACTGAATCTTTATCTCCGCCAAAAAAATATGGTGGAAACATTGCCATTCTTCCTAGTATATTCCTGTGAAATTTTTTACTGCATGAAGCCACGATGCCTCCTAAAGTTCACTGAATTGTTTCCTCACCCAGTGAAAAGGGTACTAGGCACTCTTGAAGACACTGAACTGAAAGATGCTGCCTCACGTTGTGTGTGAGCCAATTATCAACTGTTTTAAGTAGCTGAATCTCATCACAAAGCTTTAAAGAGTACTCAAAGATAATTCACTAAATATTACGCCATGAATAAATCAAAGCAAACTCTAATAACTTCTGAGGTAAGGTTACAAATAGCATCAATAAAAAGCAAAAATGGATTTGATCCCAACTAATCAAAAGGCTCAGAATTGCAAATGACCTTTGCTTAGCAGCATTAATGTAAATTTAATTATGCAATATTACTTAATTTGCCTTTGTGACTCTAGCTTTATTTCCTCTTTCCCTTTTGCTTCTACTTCTGGAATGTGAAAAGAAAACCTACTCTTAGACCAGCAGGGCCCGGGGGACCAGCAGAACCAGGTTCACCATTGCCACCTCTCTTGCCTTCTTCACCACTAGGACCAGGAGGGCCAGCGGGTCCAGCAGCACCCTATTTCAGGCAGACAGAGAAAAATAAGAAATCAGATACTGTGTTGCAGATATTCTCAGGCTTTTTCATTGGAAAAACCTTCCCATGTTGCCATACTTACAGGCTCACCCTTGTTACCACTTTCTCCCTTGGCACCAGCAGGGCCTGGTTCACCCTACATTCCAAAACAAAAGGAGATCATAGAATTATGCATCATTCCAAAAAACTCTTCTACCTGTACAGCTTTTTCATGAATCAAAAAACTCTTTAATCATCCAACGCCATGCCTGCCTCTACTCTGATAAATGATCAGAGAACACAACTATTTTGGGCTTAACAGGCACAAACCCAAACATGTTAAAGTTGCTTAGAAATGACAGTAAGTGAGCTATGACATATTCAGGGCTGGTTCCTCTACGGAGGATACCCATTGAGGTCCTGATTGTGAGACTGCTGCCACATCTTGCTTGATACTATCAGTATGGACTGAGCTTGCACTCAAAGGGAGTGCAAAATAAGACTTTTCAGTCTTAGCATCTGAAGCAAGCAGTGAGACACAGAAATGAACTACAATGTGTAATTACAGTGGAACAAGAAAAAATGTCTGCATTAAACACAAAACCATATCCAGAGTAAATCTTTTAACAACTGGGAACACCCTGTCCAATTTTCAAATGAAGACATACAATATACAAGGTCACTTACAGCAAGTCCTCTAGCACCACTAGGACCAGCAGGGCCAGGAGGACCAGGAATACCACGAGGACCAGGCAGACCAGGAGCACCAGCAACACCAGGAAGACCCTGTCCAACAGAGGGGGAAAAAAGGTATTATGAGCCTATTACCTTTTCTGTTGCATTAACTGATTTGTTTTTTTTTTTAGAGCAATCAAGTGTGAGTTTGTCTGTACTTACAGCTGCACCCTTAGCCCCTGGAAGACCATTAGCACCAGGGTTGCCCTATTAAGAAAGAAAACAGTACTGGTTAATTCAGAATCTCAGGTGCATCCATCCGTCAATAGATAAAGTCTGGCGAGTTACTCACAGGAGGGCCAACAGGACCACTAGAACCAGGAAGTCCAATCTCTCCTCTTGGACCAGCAGGACCAGTAGGACCAACATTACCAGCAGGTCCTATTTCACCCTGTTTGAGAGAAGAACAGAGCCCTCTAAGAGTGTACACAATGTTAGGGCAATAGTGGAGCAATCCTGTATCAGCCTGACATTAAGAAGACAATTAAATATATACATATAAATAATAAACCGAATCATCTAAGTTTGCAAGAGCAAAATGGTACTGCCCTAAACCTGTAAAGTTGAAATGCAATCTCTCCATTGTAATTGCAAGAGTTTAGGTTGGAAGGAGACGGATACTTAACTGCATGCAGCTTCTTGGTCCTCCACTACTTCTGTAAAAAGATGTAAACTGCTACTTTGCTTACTTATCATGATCCATGCCACCCTTTGAAGGTTTATACAACTGCACCACATAGGAAGCAGTTAAAAAAAAAAAAAAAAGAAAAGAGGTTATGTGTCTTCCTTAATCTGTCCAGCATCAATCTTCAGCTGTGAAATAACTGCTGTATTTTAAATCAGCATTCATATATGACATTCTGCAAGTAACAGAAGGATTCATCCTCAGCCTGACTGGTAACTGATAAGAAAGCACTCTCAGTTCAAAGAGGGTGGGTTTTTTGCTGCCTAACAATGCTAGTTACTATATTTCATCTTCACTATCAAATGCACCAGTAGAAGCAGATCTTCATACCTTAGCACCAGGAGCACCTGGGAATCCTGGAGGACCAGCAGCACCAATAGGGCCCTAGGAAATGAAAGAGAAGCAGTTCTGTAAAGGTATTCAGTGATGACAGAAACACCTTGCTGAAGTAAACAGATTAGAAAAACACTGCACATTTTCTTAAACACTTTTGCACACTACCATCTCAGAATACCAGTTGCCTATTGCAGCTCCAAACTGACAGATTTGGTTCACTACAAACAGTTAAGAGGGATGTCAATGCTGAAAAACATTTGCAGTGCAGCTAAAGAAGTGTGAATGAAGCAAGGAATAGTAAAACCTTGCCCTGAAGCCAAACACCTGAGAAAGAATAAACAGAGGATAGGCAGAAGCAGGCATCTGCAAGGCAAGATGTCTTGCTGTCTAGTGGCAAGTCTTAGGTGGGTGTTTCCTACACATTTGCTGTGCAGGGGTCACTGTGTATGCTTTCACAACACTAACTAGTCTTTCTGGACTATTGGTCACACACAAGAGCCCCACGTTGATGACAGCATTTGTCTTCTTCACACATGGGAAGAGGGTTGGCGAGATGTCTGCGGCACTTTGCAAGCCCCTGCTTTGCACAACATACTGAGGTCGGTAAGCGTGTACTAAAAATTGGATCAGGCTTAATGGCAGCTGAAGGCAGGAGCTGATTCTAACATGCAAATGGATTAGAAATCTTGATTCATACACAGAGTATACATTTTGAGGCAGTGAACACGTGCAGCCACAGTGCCCTTCCATTAAACTGTTTTGGTTTTCTTTTTGTGTCAAAGGCAATGGCATGTTAGCTTGAGGAGTGCTTTCTACTGATTCTACTGTGTCTAGTTATTGCTGTGAGATTTGTTATTATGATGGCACAAGCTTGCTGATGTGCAGTACCCAGACACCACAAGAGAAGATACACTGACGGATTCATAGACTTTGTTATTCTTTAATGAAATACTCAATTAATTTATAGCTACTGAGGGTTGATATCTGCTTTTTTTGCAAGCTAATACCTTTCAATTATAAATACTTATTGTAAAACTGCCTCACGAATCCAAGGGAATAAAATGAGTCAGCTGGTATACCGAAGAGTAATTGACTTCCAGCATTCTATAACCTACTGTGTTTCTTATAAACTGGGTACCTGGAATTCTCACTGGTTTTGCCTAAGCAAAGAAAAAAAAATAGAACAAAAAAACAAGTGCCCTTTAAGATATGTATGAAAATATTAACTTTCAGTATTTCTATTGCACTGATTCTTTTTATGTTTTAAATTCCCAGTGGCAAGGAGAATAAACATCATTTCTGTTTTAGTTTTAAAATAAAAGAGTATTAATAAGTGCTATGCAGAATGTTTACAGTATCATAATCTAAGCATGTGTTAAATAACTTTAGCCTGGCGTAGACACTGGGACCCACTGCAACTATCTGCTGCTGCCCATTCAGAGTAATGCCTCTGCAATCACAGCTCTGGAATAGTAACTCAATTGCCTTAAATACAGCTAACACGTTTTGGTTCTACTATGAAGTATAACATCAGATCTTAGCTACAAGGTCTCTGTTTGCCTGCAATTTAAATAATACCCCACATGGGAGAACTGAAGCACAATTCACAGCTATGCTAACATTCTATTCTGTTAAAGCACAACAGATGTTTCAAATTACATGAAGTGTTAAAATCAACTTTTGCAAAGTTAACAGAACCAAGTATGGCTTCATCATTGACTTAAATTTTGAAGGCAGGAAGGAAAAACTATTTAGGGCTATTCCTGTTTTGGTTTTTTTTTTTACAGCTTCCAAATACCCATGTCCACACATTTATTTCACTGAAATAAATGAGGTTTACTGAAGTCAGTGTATGCTGTGGCAATAATAACTCCATTTAAATGGAAAATCTGCATTGGATTAGCACTTGTTTGAATAGTTACTGTTTACCAGTCAGATCAGGACAGTTGGATCTTACTGGCCTATCACACTAGCTCACATAACTCAAGTATCAGTGGTGAATGAAAAAGGTTAGCTCCTGTTAGTTAGATAGGACAATGTTCCAGATGCAAAGCTGTGTCCTGGACTGCGTGTAGTAGTTTCAGGATGTATATAATTATAGTCATCTGCAACATGTGCATGGTAGATATCTGTTAAACGGTATAAAATCCCTTTAGTTTCGGGATGAGAATTGTTCTGTTAGACTGTTGGAAATGAGAGTTCTGTTCATCGGGTGTTTCCCTATGAACTCACCAGTGCAGATGAGAGAATATTTGGTTCTTTTGACACAGATATATTTAACATAAATCCTGACCATTAATTCTTTTTTGTGATGGCCTGATAAGCAGCAAAGAACTGTCTTAAAAACATCCACATAATCAACTTCTTGGAAGCCCAAGAAATCCTCTATGAACAGAAAGATGGTCACAGTGCCTAACAGAACCATATTGTCAAAGATCAAGACTGCAACTTACAGCAGGTCCAGTGGGGCCAGCGCTGCCATCACTTCCACGAGCACCCTGTGAGAAGAGTACATGATAAATACCATTTGAAAAGAGATCTGAAGATCAGAGAGGGCCACAGTAAGTGGCTGGTCATGATGACAAACAGACAGATGGGAAGCCACTTACAGCTGGTCCAGGGGCACCTACTCTTCCTCTTTCACCAGGGAGACCACGAGCACCCTGAAATAAAAATTAAATTAACTTATTTATGTCTACTCAATGAACAAAGATATAGATTTTTTTATTATTATTATTATTATTATTCTGCTAAGTCTCTTTATAAAGTGCGTTGCAGCCAGGCAATTCTGTTCTAAACAATCACATAATATTCTATTAGATTATCTAGCTAGATGGAGGGTCACTGATGACAAAAATCGATCCAAATGCTGGCTGAACTGTATCTCTCAGACTATCATTTTCCACAGCAGCAGTAAATACTTACAGATTGTCCTGGGGTACCATTTTCACCGGGGGCACCAGGTTCTCCCTATGAAAAGAGAAAGTTAGCAGGCTTGAATTATGTAAAGGATGCTTTGGACAGATAGCACACCACCATCTATAAACAATACTAAGCTCTTTGAAATAAGCCAGGGGGAATTAGTATTTGAGATTTTCATTGTTATGATAAAAGCTCTTGAATACAAATCTCCTATGAATAAGTCAATAACATTAAAATTTCCTTCAACCCATTACTGCAGTAGTGTTTTTAAGAACACTGCTATTAGACACTGAGGTGGAATGGAAGAAGAAGAACCTAACAGAAGAAGAGTTTGCTAGAGATGTTTCTAGACTGTATTTAAAAACAGTTTTTAGGGATACTTTTCAGATGTGTGCTAATGTCAAGAAGGTAAAAAGGAAAAAGACTGTGAAGATCAAACAGCCTTAACTCAGCAGAGCACTGCATCTATCCACATTTTTAGCAGAAAGCCTTACACTAGAGCATCTGTCTCACACACAACAGAATTTTGTAGAAAAATAAGATGTTTTCATTTTAGCATGCTTTAAAAACCCCACCAAAATGCAAAATGCAATCCATAGAAAAGCAGAGATAGCAAAAATGGTCTTAAGTGCTGTTGTATAGTCTACCATCTGGAGCTCATTCTGCAGCTCATACTCACTGAAAGTACTAACTTGACTGAGGACTCATGAATAAGCCCCCAGGAATGACTTCTCATGTTAAGGTGCACATATTTGTACTACATGGATCCACTGACTTCTAGATTATTGCAGGTGGACAATGTTTAATGACGACATTAAAGACTGACTGGAAGGGCCTTCCTATGTCTTTCACTAGAAAGAGCTACAAATGCCTCCTAAATTTTCAGATTTCATCCCTACCTTGCTGCCAGGAGTACCGGGTTGTCCCTTTTGACCATCCAGACCATTGTGTCCCTATATTGAGAAGAACAATAAGTATTAGCATATTTTATTAACATATTTTATTAATATTTTTAAAACAAAAATATCAACATATTTTTTTCCCACAAATGGCTACACACAAACTCTTAGTTTTGTAAAGCAAATCCTTCTTTCCATACAAAATGTTTTCCTAATATAATCTTAGGATTTTTTTTTAAAAAGTCTTTCGTGTCAGGAAATATTAAGAACTTCAAAGAGTTTCATACACTTTTAACTTTGAAGGGATTTCCAGGGGTTTTCAGTGTGCTGAAGTGTTGTCAGTCTTAACTATTCAAGGAAAAAGTATGTATATACTCACCCTAATTCCCTTAAAGCCAGGCAGACCAGGAGTTCCAGGGAAACCACGAGCACCCTAAAAACACACAGTGAATGAATGATTGTATTGTATTGATGTTTTGATGATTGATGTATTATATGCTGCAGAAAGAGAGAGGGAGAAAGAGAGAAAAAGAGAGAGGGAGAAAGAGAGAAAAAGCGAGAGGGAGAAAGAGAGAAAAAGAGAGAGGGAGAAAGAGAGAAAAAGAGAGAGGGAGAAAGAGAGAGGAAGAGAGAGGAAGAGAGAAAAAGAGAGAGAGAGAAAGAGAGAGAAAGAGAGAGAAAGAGAGAGAAAGAGAGAGAAAGAGAGAGAGAAAGAGAGAGAGAGAGAGAGAGAAAGAGAGAGAAAGAGAGAGAGAAAGAGAGAGAGAGAGAGAGAAAGAGAGAGAAAGAGAGAGAGAGAGAGAGAAAGAGAGAGAAAGAGAGAGAA
>WTSP01028075.1:0-11723 GCA_025331215.1 Actenoides lindsayi | reverse complement strand
CTCTGAGCACCCTGCTCTAGTTGCAGATGGCCCTGCTCAGTGCAGGGGGGTTGGACCAGATGACCTTGAAAGGTTCCCTCCAACCCCAAACATTCTATGATTCTACAAACAAACCCATCTGGGTGCAATTAGAGACCATCTGCAGCAAGTTAATGAATATAATTTATCAGAAATGCAATTAAAACGGAGCCCTCCCGCACCCCAGGCTGCCCTTCACTCCTCTCTCCCTCCTCCAGCTCCTGCATCCCCCCCAGGCACTGAGTCTTTCCTCTCTCCTCACATATTAAAGGCAAGAGAAATGGAGTTGACTTCAGAGCCCCGTTCATTTTCCCGCCCTCAGCAGCGAATCATTGAGAGGAGAAGAAAGCAGGAGCCCAACACCTGCTGAAGAGGACACATATTTATTTTGGGGTTGTTTTTTGAAAAAAAACAAACCAAAACCAACAAAAATATCACCCCAATCCCAAGCAGCCAACCCCCAAAGCTCTGCCCATCCCAACTCGTGATCGGATATTTCGTCTCGCGCACTTTTCCAGCCTCTGCTGAAAAAGAACAAAGAATGTGTGCTGCTCTTTCTCCAGCGAACGTTAAAAACCAAAGGACTCAGAAGCCTCATTTTTGAGGTGAGCCCCCGAATTCAAATACTTCGGGCTGCTGGAGAACTCTCTTCCTGGCCCTCTCCTCCCAGAGAGGAGGCCGTGTACAGCGTGATGCTCATCCAGGCAACTCCTCAGCTGCTGCTCCACTAAACCTTCATGGCCTCCTGACACCAGCTACAGCTCCTGCTGCCCAACCGTGGACGTGGTTTCTGGAGTGACACCCGTGGGGTTTAAGCTTCCACGAGTTTCCCCCAAGCGCCCCTGATGCTTTCGGGGCACCTTCCCCTCCCTCCCTGTCTCGGCCGAAGCTCCACGTAAAGAGCTTTGAAGAGCAAGAGGAAGGATGAAGGTTTTGCTTCTCTCCAGGGCCCTCCTGGAGCAGCTGACCCACACGAGGTGTTGTTGGGATGGTTTCCCCATCCGTAAAATCCCTGGAAACATCCCACGTCTGACACTCAAAAGATGCTCAGGAAAAAAAATCAAACGGAGAAGAGCAAAACCCTTGAGGACCTCAAGGAGGAGCAGGTCCCATCAGCATCACCCTGGCTCTGGTCAGGATGGAATTAACTCTTTCCACAGCAGCCTGGAAGGTGCTGGGCTTTGGATTTGTGGCCAAACCAGCATGGACAACACACCAGCCTTCCCTTTGTTCCCATTCTGCCTCCTGCCCCAACGATTACGCCATGGGTGAGCAAAAAGCTGGGAAGGGGAACATCCAAACCGGCTGATAGATAAAAATCAGCAATAAAAACAGCAGGGAGGAGCCTTTGGGAAGGTGGCCACTGCTCGGGGACTGGCTGGGACCAGCAGGGGGGTGGTTGCCTTTGTACCTCTCGGGTTTTTCTTCCCCTTTCCTTTGCTATTATTAAACCGTTTTTGTCTCTACTCAGATTTTTTCTGGGGTCTGCTCTTGGAAGAAATAATTTTTGTTGCTCCCAGGAGGGCTGTGGCTGCTGCTCCTCACCTTGCTGGAAACCATGGGTTGCCTGCGTGCATGGGGACATGCAGCCAAAGCTCCTGAAGAGCACTCCCCCCCCCAGCTGAGGGGTGACGCTGTGGGACACTTTGCTATGCTAGGGATGCTGCTATGATGCACAGAAGTGCCATGAGTGAAGATGATGCCCAAGGGTTGGGAGGGGAGTAGGGAAGAGGAGAAGGAGGAGAAAGAAGGAAAAAGAGAAAGGAGGAGGAGAAAGAAGGAAAAAGAGAAAGGAGGAGGAGAAAGAAGGAGAAAGAGAAAGAAGGAGGAGAAAGAAGAGGGAGAAAGAAGAAAAAGAGAGAAAGAAAGAGAGAAAGAAAGAGAGAAAGAAAGAGAGAAAGAAAGAGAGAAAGAGAGAAAGAAAGAGAGAAAGAAAGAAAGAGAAAGAGAGAGAAAGAGAGAGAAAGAGAGAGAGAGAAAGAGAGAGAAAGAGAGAGAAAGAGAGAGAAAGAGAGAGAAAGAGAGAAAGAAAATAAGTCTTTTGATAAAATTAATGAGTGGATTTGGGCCATGATCATTCAAGTGAGGAACACGGTCCATTCCCTAATCTCCCAGGACCAGACTTATTCCAAGACTAACAGTAATCAACCTGATTGTCCAATTATGAATCTCAGAAGTTTCATGCATCAACATGTGATAGCACAGCTGTTTTAGCTTTCTATGCCAAGGTGCCTGCTGACCTGCTCCTGTGTAACTCCTCACTGTGTCATTTCTGTTACTATTCACACTAACTTTACTTGGGTGGGGGGTGGAACACACAATATAAAAACATTAAGCATATGATATCCCTGGAGGTAAGAGCTGAAATTGGATTAGTCCATACAGGGAATATTATTAGAGTGTTAATGTGGTGCAATGCAGAAATGTTGCTAGGTTTGACTGCTAAGAGGAATGCTTTGTATTGTATACAGTAGATCGCTACATACCTGAGGGCCAGCAACACCTCTCTCACCAGGTCTTCCAGGTTTGCCAGGGTGACCCTAAAAATTGTAGTAAAAATGCACTAAGAAGGTAATCTCATTTTATAAAATAACATAAACCATTAAAAAAAAAAAAAAAGATAATATATTGGCAAAGTTTCTCTTTTTCAATAAATACAGAGAGCTTGTTAGCTTCCAGATTCCTTCTCCCTGTATTCAGGAAGCTAAATAATGTATTTGGAGAGGTTTTGAAGTTACCAATTTTTGTGTACATTTCCAACATACAGCACCTCTTGTGCTGTAAAATAATTACTTCGAGCATTTCTTCACTTTATCCGGTATTACAGAGCAATGTAAATATTATAGCCAATAGAATGCTTGGCTTAACAATAACCTGATGTTACGAGTTGAATCACAGCCCCAAAAGAATGAGAAACATATAATAACCACTTACATCTTCACCAGCCTTTCCTGGAGGACCAGGGGGACCACGAGGACCATGGGGACCCTGTTAAAAATAGATTCAGGGTTACTTAAAGCATCATTCTTCAGGTAAGTCTTTTCACTGGTTTCTGACTTGAGTTTGGGCATAGCTGGAGCCTAATTGACTTTGCACTTTATGATTCCAATCTGAAGGAGTCCAAATCTGAGTATTCAGCTCTGTTTCTGTAACAGGATAAAGCAGAAACATCTAATTCAAATATTCAAAGATGTCTATATGGATGGGAGAAACGGGCCTGAGCATTACAAGCCTACTTTGGTTTCCCATTTCTAATGCTAACAGTGTCTGTATGTGAAACCTGTACTTACAGTTTGACCAGGTTCACCGGGTTCACCAGGAATGCCTTGAAAACCAGGAGGACCCTAGAAGAGAAGAGAGATTCTGTAGGTGTTTGAACAAGCAATTTTGTGATTTTACAGGTATATCAAGGTTAATTAGTCAGCAGGAGAGATGAGACTGTACTTACAGGGGGTCCAGATGCTCCAGGTGGGCCTCTAGGTCCCATTAAACCCTAGGTGAGAGAAATTACAAAGTCTTTTAAAAAAATCACCATTATATAAACTGATCTATAACACCAATTCCTGGTATTCCTAAAATATTACTAAGCATTAGAGTTTTCAGTGTGCAATGTGCAAATCAAGTTAGAGGAAGTTAAGAGATCTGCATGAATTTGCACAAGCAGTCTAAGTGCAAACAGATCTTCTAACGGCAATGAACCACCACAGAATCCAATGAGATGATTTGGAACATACCATTATGGCTCAAAGCCTTGTGATTAGGCTTTGTAATCTATTCTGGCTTGTTAGCAAGTGCACTGGTTCATGCTTCTATGTACCCCTCTCCCTTCCTGTGCATGAACTTCCAGAGTTTAAAGATGAGGGTCAACAACAACACATGAAGAAAGGTTGTGGCTTTGGGCCTGTCAATTTTATTGTGATTTTCAAGAAGAGATGTTGGAGAAAAAGATCATTAAAATGGTAGAGAAAATGGTAAAAGGGAAAATAAAGGTATATAAATAGCAGTACTACCATGAACTGTGAAGTTTGAACAGAATTTTTGGGGAAAAAAAATAAATCAAACAACTCTTACACATAATGTATACATCTATTTCAAATAATGATCTATTTCTATTTAAATATTTCATTGTTTCCTGGTTTTGGTTAAATTCTCTTCATTTCACCTCCAAAATAAGTCACTAACATACTCTCCTTGACTGAATTTAGAATTTACCTGCATCTTGAACAAAAAAGGTCAAAAGTCACTTTTAAAAAGAAAATATTCACAGATTACTGAACGTTCTCTTCAGCTTGACTAAACAAGCAAACAACCTTGAATTGAAATTTAATCTAGGCTTCTATTGTCCAAATGAACGTTTTATGAGGTGTTTCAACAGAAATCATTATTGGTTTTAAAACTTTCTTGGAACTCTTAGATTTTCCCATTACAAGATTAAAATCATTCACCAGCTTTTCAATGGCTTACGTAGCTTTCCTGTAAGACTGAATACTTTCTATGAGGGGGAATAAATATTTATTAAATACAGTCATCTACTTATGGAAGCTAAAGTGATCTTGTGGCTATAAAAATATGCATTAATTCTATGAAAAATAACTGTTTCTGGACAGACTAAATCATATATGCTGCATTAGCCTTGTGAATCTCTTCACAAATTATATTTCGTAATTTGTTTTCCCTCCTTTTGAATCTTCCCAGTCTCTCAAATTTTCTTCATGAAACTTAAAAATTCCTCACAGTAGGTGGATTCTACTGCTGTTGCTGACAGATGAACCCTCACTGACTCAAAAATTGGAACTTAAAAATTCTGACACACCAAATAAATTCTCATTTACCTTTTCTGATTTATTTTCAGACACCAAGGGCAGAACTTGAATAAAGATACTCCTTTTTTCCTATATTTAGTATCTAAATGGATGCAAAAATATTTTCAAAAATTCATTTAATATTACACTATTCTCAGGAATGGAAACAAGCACTTGACCCAGAATAATCCAGGACAGCCTTCATCCTGCTGCTCACCCATCAGATGCAGTGTCTGTGATGTCAGTGGGTGTGGTGAATTTAACCCATAGTTTGCTACCTATGCACACTGAAAATATCTGCTAATATCAGGAAGGGTTGGAAATTCAGGTGGAGAAGCAATAGACTCCTTAAATGTCCATCTGGACATAGCATATAGTATTTGATGAAGATTCCTCTGCAGAATAGCTTTGTAGTAACAAGTACTAACATTCAATTGTGGAGAACCAAATGTGTTGGCGAATTTCGTACCAAACCTGTGCAATCAAAGGATATCCGTGGAAGAAAAATGGTCACACACTGGAACTGAGACACTCAGTTACTTTCTAGACCTGTGTCTGCATTCTCATTCTTAAAACACAATCTTCTCTCTCAATATGGGTAAAGTAAGACTATACCAAAGTACATGTGTTTTCTGACATCAGATTATGAGTGTCACCAATTCATAGAAGTGTGGTCAACAGACAGAACTAAATGCACAAGGCCCAGTAATGTCATATTCAAGTCAAATATACAGTCCCAAAACACTTCTCATTGTCTTGCATCAAAGGATCATTTTACAGTCTGACTCAATATATGACCAAAACACTAATTTTAACACTAAGCTTTGTTAATACATCTGGATTAGACTCAAAAGAAAACACTAAACACTTTATCAATGCAAGTTATCATGTGCTAAGTCATATACCTACCATAGGTCCTGGGCCAAAATCAGCTGCTTTAGATGGATCATATTGGGCAGCAAAGTTCTGTAGGTGACAAAAAGTTGGAAATTAAAATACTAAAAATTTTACATTAGGAAATATTGATAATTCTCATTCTACATCTGTCATCTGACTTGCTATATGGTATGTTAAAGCCCCATATGTAAAACTCAGTAAACATGGCCATATTATAAACACAGTTCTATTCACTTCTTTCCAGAAACACTTGATTTTGCTAGGAAGGCCCTTTCACACAATGGCCTCCAATATCTGCACAGCAGTGATAGAGGCATTGCAACAGTGTGAACTGAAAATTAAGAATGTAAACTCAGTACTCATTTTTTGAAACCCTCAAGTCATTCTGCCTAATTGGCAATCAGGGAAGTTATGCAGATTTTTTCACTGCATTGCTTAAGTAAAATTCATATACCAGTTCTGACTATCAGATGAGGTGGACCCTTCAGCTCCAAAAAGATCTGAGGAGCACACAGCCTCAGAAACAGGGCACTGGATTTTTGATCTTTTATCAATGTAAGTTTTGTAGGCAAATACATCTAGTTTTATAGAGTACCTTTTCCGTCTTCACTAAAATGGAAAAAAATCTGTACAAAAGAATCAAAAATACTTGTCTTGTTTGTCTTTTTTTGTTAGTATATATAAAAAAAAAAAAAGAAATTAATGAAAGCAGTTTGGGGTATGCTAATAGGAAAATAAATTATTGCTATTCGTACTGTAGGTAAAAGACTATTCTTCCACACAGGAAGATTTAGTAAACTTGATCAGTAAGAACCAGTCTGTGTTTTCAGGCTCCCTGTGCAAGCTAATGGCAAGCAAAGAGTTAAAGAGAATACATTCTGCAGAGAACACATGATGGACACTTCTGCAAAAAATGTATATGCAACACAATCCACTTATGTCCTGCAGCATGAATACAGATAGAAATCAAAAATCCTTAAAGAAGATATTCTAAAATTCAAAAGGACTTTTAAGTATGGAGTTTTAGCCTAAGCATAGTCTTCTTCACCTTATTCCAATACAGTTGCTGTCTCTTGAACCCAACTGCAAAGTGCCACTTCTTTTCCCATCTGCTTAACAGCACAGGTATCATTTAGCTGATTCCAAATCCACACACATTATTGTTGTATAAATTTAATTAACAAGGCTTATTTGCTCCTCTGCACAAGTCCCTGTTGAACAGAGAATCCAAATTTGCCACGGAAAATGTACATCCCAAGGAGAGTTTCATTGGAACTGAAACCATCAGTTTCTTGCAGATGACAAGAGAATGTTTCCTCTACTCTCCAATGCACCGCCAGTCTTTTCCGGAAGGTATGCATTTAGTCTTAGTCACAAAGAACAGATGATCGGTTGCAATAACAGAAAGTCTGGATGCCTTACTCCGCCAAGACCTGGAGGACCAGGGGGACCTGGAGGACCTGGAGGACCATCTTCACCATCTCTGCCTGGTGGACCTGGTGGACCCTAGAGTCAAAAAGAGGATTATAAAGTGAACATTAGAAGTGGGCTGAAGAAATCTCTGAAGAGGCAAATCCATTAACAGCCAGGCAGCCACAGCACACACTACAGCAGTGCTATATATGCAGTTTCAAGAAATGGGTAACTTCAGAAAATAAGCACAGCCTGAACTTACATTGCCTTGCCACACCCCGTATTGGAGATTTACCGTAGTTTCATACTTGAGAAGATTTATGTGGGCAACATTGAACCTACGCTACCAAAGCATAATCTCCAAATTGGGAATTTTCATTTTAAGCTACCAAATTTTGAAACCCATATACCCCAAGTGACCCATGTGGATCCACGCAGCCTGTCAGATTGTGTTAGTGAGAGCCTAAAATTTGACCAACTGAGGATTGACAGAGAACAGCCCTGCTGGTATGAACTAACATAGATCCAGAGTAAGTCAAAGGCCAGTTTTTACATCAGCCTAGACTATTTGCTGGTATAATTGCAAATTCAATGACAATAAAGCAGTGCTCTTCTACAGATTTTTGATACTGTTGCTCTGTTACCACTATCAGAACATTTTACAACAGCTTAAAAATTACATGTGTTCAATCCAGAGACATTTACCCTTATATTCTTTTCACCCTTAAAGGACACAGCTGGCCAAGTTTTGCCACTGTGGCAATTGAGATGAGGTTTCATTTGGTCTGGATTTTGGACCCAATTCAAGTGCTAGATGAAATCCATAATAAAAGACATAGGGATTTCTAAAGGAGTGGGATTAGGCTTGCTGCCTTCAGGACAAAGCATATATTTAATTTCATTACACACGTTTAGTTAGTGGTAGCCTACAGCAAATAACCAGTTGACCATACAGATATACTCTTCCTTATAGTTCCCATTTTACTTGACAGCATATATTATGATCTAAGAAATCCTCAAGAGCTACCTATCAGTAGTGGCATTTTCATTTTCAGAAGATACAAAAAAGACACAGAATAACTACACACTGCCCAGATAAGGAGGTGAATGTCAGAACACCACTTTACAAAAAGCACCAATGATGTGGAAGCAAATCAATAAAGTAGATATCAGCACTATGAAAGAACATTACAAATAAATTATTCAACTGTCCTTATTTATGGTTACTTTTACAGTAGCCTTTAACAGTACAACACCCACTTTGACTAGTAGAAGGCTGATGACAAATGCCTAACTGTCAAGAAGACAGCTTTTTCAAGCCGTCTTTGAAGGCACAGATAATGAACGATCCTCAAAGCTAGCTTTGGCTGTTCAGGTTTGATTTATCCATATACCATATTGTTCAAAGACTACATCTTTAAGTGTCAATTTTCCAATTTTCCCTTCTGCATTTTCATGCACTATTTCCACTGTGGGCAAATGGAAAAAAAAAAAGTTTTTCAAAGCATCACTTGTAGTGCTAGACTGCCATCTGATCTCAAGCACATCTGCTCAAACACAATGACCATAATTAGGTTGGTGAGGTATTTCCAGGGCAGAATTTGGTACAGAAGTAACTTGGTTTCTTTTTTAATGAAATTGTACACGCAAGCTTCCACAGGTACATTCATTTAATCTCTCATCAATGCCTAAACTTATTATTTTTTCTACTGTTCTTCCAACAACTGTTCAAAGACCACAAACAAATGAACATCAGTCTAATTCCTTACCCTTTCTCCCTGTGGCCCTTTGTCTCCTCTAGGGCCCTGTTGGAAGAAAATAAAACTTAATGAGTTACCATGGAAATTTTCCAGGAAAATACAGGGAAACAGATACATAAAAAATAATTAGTGCACATGAAGAAGGGAAAGAAGACTGCACAGACAGGTCCCCTAGCTATTTTCCACAGACAGCATATTCTTTTTCCACAATAAGCTACTGGTAATAGCTTAGTCCCCGTCATTACTATGGCAGTTAAAAATATCACTACACATTCCACAGAACTATTTGCAAAGTTGGCTTTAGATTCTACAGAATAACTGGCTCCAATTTAGCAACAGTGACTCCTAGAAATAAAATAGAATTTATTTAGCTTTTTAGACCTGTATGGAGGTTGCTGTACTGTTGAGATCATGTAAATCATTCCAAAGGAACTCTGGTTGAACAAGAATGCTACTTTGATGCAGCTTAGTTCTAGGAAGACTTAGTTCTGCTCTTGAGTAAAGCAGCTGAAATCCAATATTTGAATTCACCCTGGTGTTAACATGTTGCACCATTGTTCCCTCCTTTTTTGTTCCTACTTATCTCAGTGCTACTACTATTCACAGGGAACACTGGGGTTAATGACTGTAGTCAGTATTCCTTTCATCTAATATTCAACAAAATATTAATCTGCCTAAGAATATCTAACATCATCTCCATTTTCACAGAAGAAAAATAAAAACGCTTACCTTACGCCCTGGAGATGGCTGGGGAAAAAAAAAAAAAGAAAAAAAAAAAAAAAAAAGAAAAAAAAAAGGAAAAAAGAAGAGAATTAAAAAAAATATACAATTTCTCCCAATGTTTTAAACTAAAATAATGTACAGGCTTAGACTCATCTTCTTACATAAATATAACATTTCTCAGTACAGTATATTTAAGTATGCCCTATGGTTTTAAATTACTCTAAAGGCTAGGAAGTTATTATATAGCAAAGATATTACATTAGAACATTATGTTGAAGACTGACAATTTTATACCTATTAAAGCCTACAAAACTGGCATTAAAAAAATTCCCACCCGAGTTCTTCCATAATCCTTCTGTGCAGTGAAATATACACTGTAAGACTGGCTTTAAAGTCAAGTCATCTCCAATCCAAACTGCTAGGTATGATGTCCAAACACCACTGCTCCGTCACTTTCTCCTCATGGTCTTTACACCTATGAAGGCAGTCTCTTAAAAAGGCCAATCCCACTTGAGAAATTGGGGTGGGTACCATTCCAGGCAGTCTCTTCAGGATTTCATGGGCATCTTTCCATTACCATCTTGGTAATTAACGTTAGTAAATAATACTGCCATGAGAAAGAAGTCTAGGCTGTGAACTGAAGTTGAGTGTTACATATTAGATAAAAAATAATTATACTGACCTGACTCACATCTGGAAAAAGAAGGGGAAGGAAAAAAAGGAGATAATTAGAGTGTGGATTCAGTTATTTTGCAAGTTTTACAATTCAATGCTTTTAAATTAAAATGCAATTTTGTTAATTTTCTTAATGCAAGAAACACTTTCTTAAGAGTTACTTTCTTACTTTTAAGGTGATAAACTGTAAAGACTCACAGGAGAGATTGCTATGCATTTCAAATTCAAAGCAGACTTGCTAACAAAATTAAAACAAGTGATATGGTTGCTACAGTAAAAAGGTTGGTATCTTCCAAAAGCCCGCTCTAAATATGCTTAGACGTATCTCCAAGGCAAAAAAATGCTCATATGTATTTGCACATATGTGTGCATGCAACAGTGAATAAACCTAGACAGGCTGACACATGCGAAGATATTAAATTGTAGGAGTAATCTCAAATTTTAATATAAATGACCCGGTCTCACTTTTTATGGGAAATGGTTCTACCCAAACATACTTATTTCCACATTTTCCTGTAAAATGTCATGGTGTTTAATAGCAAAAAAGTTTGAATCTACTACATGCCAAACAGCAAACAACTTTCCCTCCATATGTTATTTACTACCAAGCGGGCTCTTGTTAATTAGTTGGAGATATTAATTTTCAAAATCTGTTTTCTGAATTTCAAGCAATTAAAAACCTATTTTGGCTGAAACTTACCATGGTAAAACCGTCTCACGACACACTTTAATGCCAGCAGTTTGACACTGTTGTTAACTAACATGTTGCTGCGCGTTTTTTCACCAAGTGTGACTTTGGCAACGTACGATCACCCCAAGTTCAGATGATTCAGGCAGTCCAGCAAAAAGGTACCAATACCGAAGTGCTGGACGCTGTCCGATTGCCTGCGCTAACGCAACATCAAATTAAAAGCATTACTGCCCCCAGGTGACGGTGACATCGGCGACTGCAGGATCTCACTTCGGGAAAAGCGGGGGCGGTGGGTACGGCGGGAGATCCCCGCACGGACCGCGCCGCCTCCCCGGCCTTCGCGAAGGCGCTGCTACCGCTGCCTGTCACCGGCGGCGGGGGAATGGCCCTGGGGGTTGGCAGCGATGCCCCTGGACAGGCTTCAACCCGGGCGCCCCGGCAGAACTGCCCCGACGCGGGTCCTCGGGTCTCTTCCGGGCCACGGCCACCGCGCCGCCCACCACCGCGACCTCCCCGCCGCCCCAAGCTGCTGGCAGCGGCCGGCGGGGGCGAGGCAGGGCGCGGGGGGCACCTTCCCGGGGGCTCCGAGCACCGGGAGCGGGAAGCGCAGGGCTGCTCCCTCAGTCCTCCCCCAGGAACGCGGCCAAACCGCAAGTCAGAGCCAGTCCTGCAGAGGAACGGCGGCGTGGGGCTGAAGGCGGGCTTCGCGGGAAGCTGCCTCGAGGGGAGGGGGGGGGGGGGGGA
>WTSP01028074.1:16940-34658 GCA_025331215.1 Actenoides lindsayi | reverse complement strand
ATTAATTAGAAGAACTGAGCTGAAAAGTAAAATTACTGAACAGAATTAGTTCTGTTTTCACTCAAACCAGGACAGTGACACAGGTTGTAGCACCACAGACTGTGTGGTGACGCAGACTGTGTGGTCACACAGGCTCTGAGGTGACACAGGCTCTGAGGCAACTTAGGCCCTGAGACTACTCGGGCTGTGAGGTGACACAGGTTGTGGCAACAGAGACTGTGAGGTGACACAGGCTCTGAGGTGACACAGGCTCTGAGGTGACACAGGCTGTAAGGTGACACAGGCTGTGAGGTGACACAGGCTGTGAGGCGATTTGGCCTCTGAGGTGACTTGAGCTGTGAAGCTGCCTGGGCTCTGAGGCAACAAAAGCTCCAAGGCGGTGCCAGCAGCGAGGTGACACGGGCTGTGAGGCGGTGCCAGGGCTGTGGTGATGCCATCTGTAAGGCCTGTGAGGTGACCCAAACTGTGGCACAGAGCTGGCTCTGGAGACCAAGGCCTAGGCCACCATCTCGTGGCACCCACCCTGGCCAGGCCTCTCAAGCTCTGCGAGCCTCCCCGTGCCATGGGGCCAACAGGGCCACAGCCTGAGGGGAGAGGAGCTGTGGCCAAGCTCACCGGGAACCTTCCCACGCTGAGATGTCACTCTGGGCACACATGTGAGGAGACGACAAGGGACTTTGCCATTCATACAGCACAAGATGGGAACAGGGAGCAGCACTGCTTGGTTAGTGCTACCACCAAGGTTCCCCTTCTTATCAGACTGATCCAAAAGTCATCCTGATGGTTTACATGAGCTCGGGAGCTGTCTGTGGAAAAGTGCGAGAGCCTCGTGCTCCCAAGATTCCTGTTTATGGCTTCTTGCCCCCATCAGCTCATCCGTAGCCCGACACGCTCCTGGCACCCAGAGCTGGTGGAGCAAAGAGAAGTCTGCCCGGTGGAAATGATCAGCCGAGCTGAAAAAAAACCCGAAGCAGGTTGACTTCATTATTTGCTCATTAAGAAATCTGTAGCTGTAGTTTGTTCCTGTGTGTGTGAGCTCTGGCTGTCATAAACCCTGACAGATGGACAGACAGACTGAATTATAGTCGTGGAGTATAGACTGGGCAGGATCCCCCATTAACGCTTATTGGAAATTGTCATCACTTCAAGCTGAATGGGCTCCAGATGTTGAAACCCTTGTAGGGAAATCTTGAAGGTGAAGGTTAGAGGCTCGTGATTTTGCCTGTGTTGTATGAGCTGCAGCCGTTGCCTTTGATTTATTATTGTTTAAGTCAACTAGATTTGGTAGTAGGAGAACAACTGAAGAGAGCAACACATGGGTGAGGGTGCCTCGTTCTGAGCTGCTGAAGGACTTGCTCCACTTTTATTATCTGGGTGTGAGGGAAACATTAAGCAAATGACTGTTGAAAGTTTCAGTGGCAAATTCGGTGCCTCAATATTGTTTGCTTTTACAGCAGGTAGAGTTCACGTGGCTTTGTTTGCACTTAGGTGCATTTTCATTTATATATTTCAAGGGCATTTGGAAGTCACCACTGTAGAAACACAGAAGACAGAACTGTAGCAGGTGATCTCCCCTCCAAAAGCTTGGACAGTTACTTCAGTCAGACTTTTAACTTTTCTTAGATTCAAAAACAACCAATGATGGGGATCCCGCAGCCCCCTCAGGCAGCACATGCTGGTGCTGCACCATCCTCACTGTCAGAAAGTTTTCCCTAATGCCTACTGTAAACCTCCCTTGGTGCAGTTTAAGCTCATTACCCCTTGTCAAACACAGAGTGAACATGGAGCATGGTTTATTACCTTCCTTTTTGTGGCAGCTTTTAACATGCTTGAAGATTGATAAATCTCCCTCAGTCTCCTCCCTACACTCAGCCACTACTTTTGGTCTCTTCATGCAGGTCACATTTTCTAGATCTGAAATTATTTTGTTACTCTCCCTCTAGACTCTTCTCTTGTGGTCTCCCAAACTGGGCCAGCTGAGGCCCTTGTAAGGGCTGAGGAGAATGAGGAGGATTCTTTGTGTATCTTAAATCTGACATCCTTTTTATGCAGGTCAGCATAATTCTGTTCATGCCTCTTCAGTTTTGGCTCAATAATTGTCCCAGATCCTTTCCTGTAAAACTGCTTTCTTGGCATTTATTTCCCTGCTCGCATTTGTGTGGCTGATTATTCCTTCATAAGTTTGGAATTCAGCACTCATCTTTATTATCTTACTGCTTTCAGGTTATTGCTCTTTCTGAATTCAAACCCTGCTCTCTGATGGGCTCGCAGCTCTGTCCTTCTTCCCCATCTTGAAATCATCTGCACATATGCTCTGTTCCATTGCCTGTGTTCTTAACAAAAATATGGAATAGTGTTGAATTCAGGAGCAGGGGGGTCAGACGAAAACGGAGCACTAGTAGCACTTTGCAGGCTCAAACCTGTTTTGCTCTCCTAAGTATTTACAGATACCAGAACTATTGCCTCGCCGAACATGTGCTTTGCTCTTGGAGGTCATGTTGTGCATGATGCACATTTGCCTTCTTCCAGTGAGAGCTGCTGGGAAAGGCTTCTCCCTGCACTACGAACAGCCTTTTTTTTGTTGTTTTTTTTCTCCTTCTGCTTATCAGAGTTCGTGAACTGTTCCCTGGGCTGGACCCACAATGGGGCCTGAGCCAGAGGAAGGGGCTGGAGCAGAGACCTTAAGAATGGCCCTTACTCATCAATAACTGCTCCCTGACAGGGCTGAAGGATACACAAAGTGGCTTGTCTGTTGTGCTGTCACTCCAGCTGGGGCACAACCCGCAGCGGGGCTCTTGCTCACCGGACTTTGCTGTCCAGGGCACCAGAGGAATCTTTTCACCTGCCTTTTTGAACGTTTAAACTCCTGTATTTCACAGGGGTTGCGTCTTGGGGGAACAGGACATCACTAGTCAGCTTTTTGGTTTTGTTAGGGTGGTTTTACCACTGGAACATGGCAGGCTCAGTTAGGCTGTGGATTCAGAGCAGGTACAGCCTTCAGGTGAGGGACTAACTCTGCTCACCAGAGATCCTGCCCACCAGTTGCATCCAGAGCTCTGTAGGATGGGTAGATGGGAAATGGCAAATTCCTTCCTGCAGTTCTCATCCAAACACTCCCTTGCTTCTTTAAAGCAAATCTTCTTTTCTCCTGCCTGACTTCATGTGCTGCAAACAAGGAGTAATTTGACTGCAAACTCTGTAGTGAAGTCGGAGCTGGAGGAGAGAGGAACAGACATATGATTTGGGGTTTTATTATGAAGTTTGAAAACTATTCTTGGAAAAGACAGTTGACCTGGGAAACATCATAAGCTTCAGTGTCCGATTCAATACAGTGCCTGGAACAGAAAGGAAACTTTGGTGTCTGCTCTGTGGAAGAGTTTGTTCAGCAGCAGCTTCAAAGCAATGCTTCGAGAAGGTGGTTCCTGTCTCTAAATCCTGGGTCTTTTATAACTTCACAAATTGGAAATCAAAAGTAACTCAAGTAAAATCAGGATAAAGAGGAGAAAACCGGGTCTGATGCCTGAGAAGTCAATTCTGTATCATCCTGTATGAATCTGCATGAAGTTAAACCCTAAAATTCACATTCAGACCTTATCCCAAGCAAGACTCCCAGCCAGCCAACTGTGTCCCTGACAACCTAAGGTTTGTTTCTCTTCTTTTACTTAATGCAATTCTACAGAGTGTAAAATGTTGTTCAATATTTCCCCAAGCAGGAGAGGAATCAGGCTGTAATGTTCACAGGCTGGTTTTCATGAAGTACACGTATACATGTTAAAAGAAAAAAAAAAAAAAAAGTTCAGCCATTGAATGTATCACAGCAGCACCTGAAAACTCCCATTAGAAAGTGGTGTCCATTACAACAAGCACTGGGAAACACTGGAGGAAAAATCATCTCGGTCCATGGAGTTTACAGTGTGGACAGATCCCGTCCCTGTGAAAATAAAAGCCTTTTGCCCCTGACTACAAGAAGAGCAGGTTCAGCCTTAATAAACTCTAATAAATGGAGAGGAAAGAATCAATTAAAACCCAGGAACTGATATCTGTAATTATATGACACTAAATCATGCAAAAAAAAAAATGTTGTCTCAAGTATCGCACTGGCAGGGCATGGATTTTTTATCCTGAGCTTTGCTAATTTCCATTGATTTATTTTTCTTTGGAAGCATTTATTTTCTGCAGCAGGGATGACTGCTCTAGCTAAGGATTAGATGTTTATCCTTCGGAGCAGGCAAGGAGCCTAAGTGAATGGGGGAGATTTTGCAGCTGAAAAGGATATTCTACTTTTTTAGTGCTTCCTGTGTTTTGAGAATATATAATTCCAGTAGAAAAGCAGAGAACAAGCAGGTGAGCTTCAGATGGACCATCCTCTTACTCTGAAGACTTCTTAAGTTGAAAAGCCAAGTGTTTTCTGCACTTCATAGGTTTGCTGGTAACATTCTGTGGGTGGTGCTATGAGGTGGAATCGTTTCAAAGACTGTGTTTCCCTCTCAAACTCTTCTCCAAGGCAGATGGAGGATGACAAAACCCCTTTGGTGACTTGTCCCTTGGGACTGGAGGGCTATTGCTGGGATCTCTGGAGCCTGGGGTCTGTTGGTGAGCACAGGGAGAGGCTTTCAGAGCCTGTAAGTCGTGTCTACTGGGGCCTTATCCCTCTGCCACAGTGACACATGGGCAAAATCTTTGTCTGCCAGGATTAATACAGAGAGGTTAAAGGTCCTCGGAACCAGTGGTGTTTAAAACCTGTCTGTAAAGAGTTCCTTTCTTGGCTGCTTCTTGACAGTAAATAAGGCTTGTGCTCTTTCTATGGAAGGATTATGTTGGTTATATTTTTGACTATATCCTACAAAACAGTTGCTGCAGGTCCATGTGGAGCTTAAGGCAAGCAGTGTTTTGGAGGAAGAATCGAGCCAACCTGTGTCCTCTCAAAGGAAGGGATCTGGAGGAGCTGTGTTTCTTGTAACCCCTTCACCTCTGAATCATTTGCTGACACACGGACACCGCATCGCGCCTGTAACTCCTAAGGGCTGAGGGGTTAAGTATCTTGTCACTCCACTATAGACACCTCACTTGCAAATCCCAGACTTTTTAGCAACCTTCCCCAGCAGGAGAAGGGGATCCCTGCTGTCCAGCCAGACTGAGGGCTGAGGGCTCACTCTCAGCACCCCAGAATAGTCTCTGGATGCCAGGCAGTGAAGTCTGGGGGGGAAAGGGGAGCGGGAGAGCACTGATCAGAGGGTCCAAAGAGTTGGGATCCACTCTAGCTTCTGTCTGCAACCTGATGGATGATAGTTGGCAAGTCAGTCACTCCCTTTCTCCGTGCCTCAATTTCTCCATTCATTAAAAAGGTGGGAGTGGTGCTGACCTCCTTTATGAAGATTTTTATGACCAAAATAACCCAAATCAGTCTGTAACAGCTCAGAATTCCAGGATTTATTGCAGCCAAATAGGTAGAAAAGCTGCAGATTTCAGGTTCTGTTGCAACTTTCCCTCAGCAGAGCTGTTCCTCCTGCCCTGGCCGTGCACGTGCTGCACATGCACCTAGAAGTGACCAAGAACAACAAAGTCACAGAGCTGTGTGATCAACTGAGCCCATCCTGCGCTTTTCACCACCTCACCCGCGCACTCCACGAGCTCATTTGACGTCTGGGCAGCAAGTGCACTGCCACTGTGGCCTTACCCTGCTGACCAGCAGTGTCTCATCCTTTTCTTAGGTTCTCCCATCCATCTGTACCCACCTGCTGATTTTCTTACCCTTTCAGTGTAAGGACTTTCGGGGTAGAAACCGTCTGTGGTTGTAATCATGAATGAATCTGAGCATTAGCAACTCATAACAGTCTGCAGACTGGGATCTGAAATACATCAACAGTGAGACTAACAGCTCAGAATTCCTCTAACAATCGTTGCCCTGGACTTATGAGCACTTTCAAGCTGACCACATGGCAATTACTGAAACCAGATTCCTTCAGTGGGGGCCTTGCTCCTAGAAACTGAAAAATGGCAGGTGATTTGTAGAAAGTCCTGAATGAGAAGCCACGAGGGTGGCTTGGAGCAACTCATTGCTAGCTTTGCTTTGCCTCACAGCCACCACTGACATCAGGGTCTCCTTTTCTGCACTGTCTGTTGTTGACCTCCCCTCTGGGATGTCCAATCCGGACTGAACCCTTGACCCATTCAAATCAGTGGTAGATTTGCTGAGTTGAATGTGAGCAGAGTTTAGGCCTCTCATCTTCTTCTCCTTTGTCTCCCTGCTTTCTCGTAGCCAGCAGCTTGCTCTTAATTATCTTCACCCAGGACTACCTGTAATCGTGCTTATTAACGAACTAAACCAAATTGCACCAAAATCAATGGGAAAGATGCTCATTAGCACTGATAGTTTTGGATCAGCCCCTAAAATAAAGGCTTTCTGTTGCCCTCGTGCTGTGCTAGCATTAACTACTTCACCTCCCCAAAGCTTGCAGACAGATGAGCTGAAAGGCAGGGGAGATCCTCAGCCCTTGCCCAGGAGAGTGTGGTGATGAAGAGAAGAGAAGCTTCTGTTTTCAGATCCATCACTGCTCTTTCCAGCCCCTTTTCCTCCTGCCCCAGACACAGCCTTGGCTGCTTTGCAGTTGTTCATAAACATCATCTACATCTGTCCTGAGCCACGAGATGTATTAATCAATTTGATGAGGATGTTAAAGCTTTCACTTTGCACCTAATTATGGGCTGATTTATAGTACTGGCCTTGTGTTTGATGGAGCTCTCCCCTTGGCAGTGATTTACATGGCATTGGCACCAACCTCTCCATCTCTCCCATACTCTGTCATTTTCTCTGCCCCTCTTTCTCTTTCGTTCTCTCTCCCCTCGCCATCTCCCCCCTCCCTTCCACACCCCTCTGCTCGATGTTCCCTCATGAGAGCCTAATGACATGTTGACAGACCAGTGAAACATTGCTCCCTCTTCACTGCATCTGTCTCTGGCTCGGTGGCTCCCCAGTGCTCTCTGACACATCCAGATGGAAGGCCTGGCAGGCGAGGCAGAGCCTCTGGCCATTCCCTCAGTGCAAGCCCTGCAGCTCCACAGATTTCCTTTTGGAAGGAGTTGATGCAGAGCTTGAGATTCCCTAGGGGAACTCTCCATGCTGGCAGGGACCTGGGGACCCCCATCCTGGGTCTCCAGACCCCACTGAAATTCCCTAATGGAGCCATTAAATAGAGGTGATCGAGACTTCCACAGTAGGACTCACCTGAGGAGCTCCAAAAAATTTTGGTGGGGTAGGGACAAGTTTTATTACCTTTTAGTACCAGAGGGGAAACTGAGTCACAGAGGCATTAGGGGGTTGAGTTTCTGAAAGGTGCAACTGGTACAGTCATCCCACTTTAGTTATTACCCAAAGCTAATGGGGAAGTGGGAGGAGAATGAAGCAATTACACTTCACTCATCTCTGTGAGATTAACTCTGCCCCAGAGCAGAACCTGTTTCATATGTTTCGGTCTTGCCCTTCTTTTTCTTTCCCTTTTCCCTTTTCCCTTTTCCCTTTTCCCTTTTCCCTTTTCCCTTTTCCCTTTTCCCTTTTTTGTTTTCCCTTCTTTTCCCTTTTCCCTTTTTTTGTTTTCCCTTCTTTTCCCTTTTCCCTTCTTTTCCCTTTTCCCTTCTTTTCCCTTTTCCCTTTCCCCTTTTCCCTTCCCTTCCCTTTTCCCTTTTCCCTTTCTCTTTTTTGATATTTTCAGAGCTGAGACGCTTAAAACAAAGTTAAAGAAGTCTCAGGATATTTGGAGATACACTAAAAGAAATCTGTGTTTGACACAGATCATATATTATACTGGATCAAGCACTCGTGGCTATTGGTGCTAACGCAATTCCAACCACAGCCCCCACCTTCTTTTGTGCCTGGAAATGCAAAATTCACTTTTCTGGGGGAAATGCTGTTACTTGCCCTGTGTGAGCAAAGATAACAGGCTGAGGGTGGAGAGTTTTTCTTTGCCAACTCTGAATTTCCCCAACTTGAGCTGCTTACAGTTAAGAGCTCTGACACCTGAAGAAATGGCAACAGTGCTGTGTCTCTCGGCTACGGACACGTGCTGCAGAGCTCCAGCAAAGGGTGAGAGATGGCACACACTGATCCTGAGTCCACCCTCCAGCTTCCACGTGCACTCACTCTCCAAGTTGTAGATCCCCACTCCCCACACGCAGCTGCCACTTTGCCCAGCAGGTGGGTGGGTCTCCAGCTGCCAGATGTGCCCATGAGGCCAGATGTTTGCGTTCAAGACCAGCTGCACGCCCACAACGTATAGATGGGTTCGGCGGTGTGTGCTGAAACGAGCACAAGAGCACAGAAGGTGAAATCTGCTTCTACCCTTGGATTGCTAACACTGTAATGACAACAGAACTTCAGGTCTGCCCCTTCCTGGGAGGGAAATTTCTTCTAGGAAATTTCAGGTAAAGCACTTTGGGCTTTAAAAAAAACCAAAGCCCGTTTCCGCTTTCTGGGATCGAGGCATCAAAATTCAACTCACAGGAAGACTAAAGACTTTAAAACCCTGAACTCTGGAGTTACGCTGCAGAAAAACTCGGCCGGTGGTAACACAGACCCCCCAATAAAACCAAGAGCATTGATAAGAACATTCCCATATCTTCACACCTCCATCGTATTCACGTGTCACAGCAGTTCACAAATCCACTTCCATCTCGGAAAGACCCAGATTCTTGGCCCGACAGGCCGCCTTTTGCAGGCAGGTGTGCGTATGTGCAAAGCCAGGCAGGCACTTGAGGCTGCAGATTGCACACGTGTTCCACCGCGCTGTGTAAAACGCATATTGATGGTGCCAAAGCTGGAGTCCTGGGCAGAGAAGCAGATGCCTGTCGATGGTGAAGCTGCCTGAGCTGAACAGATGAAAAGACATCTCTGCCGCTGAGTGAATTCCATCAGACCAGGAGCAGCTGCTCTAAAGCTTCTGAAAGCAAAAATCCTCATGAATAAATATTAGGAGGGAAAAAATGAGGCTTCTAGAGAACAAAAGGAAGCAGAGGAAGTTACTGAGAGATGCTGAGACCTTTCATCTCAGTAAAATATGCAATTAACACAACACACACATCTCCCCCAGAAAGGCCTTGCATTTGTTCAGGGTGACTATAGGATCAGAGATAAGGTTTCTTTTGGTGAACAAGGAAGACCATAAACTGCTGTTCCTCTGCCTGTCAACACAGGAGCGCTTGCCGTTAGTGATTTCACAAAGTTACTGAGTCAGCCTCCTGGAAATGCTCAGCAATCATTTGATCTAAAGGGAAGCTGCTAGCGTTTCAGGTTCAGAAATGCTTGGCATTCCCTTGAAAAAAACCAACCGACCCATCCATTTTCCAGGCTGGCCATACCTCAGAGCAACGTTGGGTTTCCTCTGTCTGCCGTTGCTTCCAGGTCCCAAAGCAAAGCTGCAGGACCCCATTTCTGGTATCCCAGTTTACACCGGCGTGATGCGGATGTAGAACGCTGCCGGATCAGCACGCTGCACAAAGGACCCTGAGATGGGAGGTGTCGGGCAAAGGAGGACTTGCAGCATCAGCATTCTCCATCTTTACAAGGTATCTGGTGATAAGGTGAGGCTGAAGTGGCTTCCTCTCTACTGGGAAATAAAGGATGGGCTTGAGAGCAGATGTGACTCACGTGCTTTCGATCCACACAGCCATCTGCTAGGCCAGCTTTCACTCAGAGATCTGCAGGGTACTTAGAAAGAGCTGAGCTTAGACTATCTGCTGCTGGCTCGGGCTATGGGACAGTTGGCTTCATCTAAGGTGGGGCTTTCCCCTTGCCGTGAGCTTCAGAGCCCAGGTTCGGGCAGCCTTCTGGGAGGATCTTGAGGACTTAGACTGAAGCCAGCCTTGGGAGAGGCCCAGCACTGCGCTGGACTGGCACTACAACTGTGTTCCAGTGGAACATGGAGACTACTCTAGCTAAAAGCTGAGATATCATTTCTCCCAATTACTTTCAAACTCATTGCTTGGTTATTAATTCTTATGTTTGCATTGGTGCAAACTCTTCGTTTCTTCCAGCTCTGCTTGTTCGTGTCCACAGCCAAGAAAGAGGCCACCAGGGCTGCATGAGCACACTGGCATACCAAGGTGGCTGGCCTGAATTTCATCCCATTTGTGTCAGGAGCCAGAAGTAGATGCCTAGAGAAGCGTGTAAAACTTTCCAGTAGGCAGATGTTCCTCCTACACCCTCATCTTCACACCCTGCGTGTACACACATCCACTGGAGTCTGTTGGCTCCAGACTTGCAGAAACTTGCTTTCAAATTCATTTCTTTTCCTGTCCCCCTCCCTGTAGCTCATATTGCTACCAGGAGATGACATGTCACTGCCTCGTGGCCGTATGACTTGTTACGAGGGCTGTGAGGAGTAGCCAGCTTCCTCCTTTCTCGTTTGATCCATTTGAACCACCTCTTGATGGCAACCTGGAAATCTGCTTCTCTGCCTTGCATTCTGCTCACTCCTTGGAGCTATCAGTTTACTACAGATAGAAAAAAACCAAAAACCAAAAAAATGGGGATAACTACAGATGGCTCGCAGCTGGAGGAGAAAACAGACACAAATTTCTGCTGGCTGCAGTTTCAATTGAGCCCAGGATAATTCCCTCCTTCTGTTTCTTCTGGGTGAAGAGATGCAGCTCTCTCTCCTCCCGCACGCAGTAATAGGTGGGCTGGAGTCGTTCAAAACCAGTAATGGGCTGAAACGGTCAAAAAAGTCCAGAATGACTTTGCAGAATAGGATAACTATTTTGCCTGTCTTTTAGCCTTCGTGTTCTCTTTTTTCCTTTCCCCTTCCCTTTCCCTTTCCTTCCCTCCCCATGAGCAGGTGCAATTCAGTACTCACACAGCCCCGTTTATTCCGAAGCAAGTTGTGCGATAAATCCCTCTCGGAAGAGTGACAACTTCAATTTATCCTATCTCCATGAAATACCTTTCATTCCTCATTCTCATGCCTGTTTCTCTTCTCCCCTTCCCTTTATTCTTCCATCAGATATGCGATTGTGGCTTCTGGTCAAAAACAAAGACAAAAATCATCTGATCTAGGAAGCTGTGTTTAAAAAATAACAATTAACAAGTCCCAAAACACTGGTATCTTCCACTAGACAAGGATCCAGATCTCACGCATGTGGAATCCCTGACATTATCTCCTAGGCTTGCGTGGTGAGTCTGGTGCATCTGGACTCACTCACTTATCTGCTAGATATAAGGAGTTATCTGATTTCCAAATTCTGGAGAAGGTACAAAGAAGAGCTATAAATTGATCAAAGGTACAGAGGGTCCGAGCAACGCTGATAGCCCCGAGTGGTTCATCTCATGCAGTTTGGAGAAACTGAGGTTGCAGGGTGGGATGTGGGGTGTAAAGAAAGATACGGGGGAGAAAAGACTGCTCTTGCTCTCCCTGAAAGCAGATCTGAGGGACGTGGATAAGAACGTGGTCCAGCTGAGCAGGAACAGAGAAATATGCAGCTGCTTTAAGAGGTTCAGGGGATGATGTCAAACGTTTTCACTCAGAGTGTGGGTTTGCTAAGGCAATGTTTTCTGCCCTCGAGGGTGATGGGAGGTAACTCTGATTGCCTGGCATGTCAGAGGGAATCCCAGCTCTGTACTGTGCAGACAGTAGTAGCACTATAACCACGACAGCCAAGTGAGTTTGGATTGGTTTATCCATCATTCAGGGCTATGAAAGTGGCACCACACCTGTGAGAACAACATTTCTGCCTTAAGAAAGATCTGATGTCATAGTGCGTTTTGTTCCCTTGAAAGAAGATCTGAGCCTTGACTCTGTCCCAGTAGTGCCACAAGAACTACTGGTGGACAGTGACCCTAATAACAAGAGCCCAGAAGAAAGCTTTCTTCCAGCACTTGCTCCTGGGTGCAGGACCTCTCTCTAAGCATCCCCATGGATGTGGTTAAGCCCCTGAAATAGTTTCTCCTTATCCAGGAGGAAAATACAACATCTAGGACCCCTTCTATTCGTGGCCTCTCTGACGTGAATCTCTCCAAAGTTGTTTTTTGCTGTCGTGCTTTGGGGACCATTCCAACAGGGGAGGGTTGGGGCTGTTGGCACAGAGGTGATTCAGCCAGATGGGAATTAGAACCAGCCTGGCTTTGTTTTGAATTGGACTGCTGGTGATGAGAGGAGGTCACGAGCAGCTTTGTAGGCCTCTCCATTATTGCTCTTCTGGGCACTTGTCCTGATGATACCATTTTTTTCTGCTCCTCCATGGTTTCTGGCCTCATTCCTTTCATGCTGGTTCTCTAAGCTCAGTCAGCTGCTTTCAACTGATATTTGAGTTCTCTGTCACCTTAGCTTTCCTGATTGAAAAGGTGTGCTCAGGCTATTCAGGGACAGGTGATTTCTTACAAAAAAAGATCTAATATTGTATTTTCAAGTGCATTTAATAATTCCCCCCCTTCATGCTTTAGCAGCAGGCTGTGTTGACAGTGCAGCCTAGTGGATAGAGCCCTGGGCTGGGACTCAACACATCCAGATTTTGTCCCCAGGTCACCTTGCTGGATAGTTACAAGCATCTCACTGTGCCTGGCCCTATATTCCCAATTATAAAGTCATTAAAATGCTGATATCGTTGCTGTGATCTACCAGAGAAAACCAGAACTGGTCTCTAGCTTATCTCCTGATTGCATTTTATCTTTGTACAGTGTGGTGTTTGCTGACGAAGGGAGTTAAGTAAACATTATTTATGACCAGTGTCACGTGAGAAAGGGCTTTCCATTGTTAGTGGTGTGGCAGGGAATGCAAGTGAAATGACAGCAGAGAAGGTAGAGGGTTGAAGACTGTGGACACATTAGAGGTTTTTAATCAATGTTCATTTTTAATTACGTATTTCTATCCTGGCACATCTTCAGCTGGTACAAGCTGGGGCAATTTCTTTCCCTTCAGTAGAATCCTGATTATTTGCAAGAGCTGAGAAGAGAATCCAATTCCTACAATGAACTTGTGCTACAACAAGAGTAAGAGGAAAATCGGGTCCCCAAAGGAATCCTAAGAGTGGTTCCTGCTCTACGTGTCTGTGCAGATTGCTGCTGAGGCCCAGACAGTTCTGCCACTGAGTTATCAGCTGCCCTGGTGCTTCCATACCCTATTCAGTCCTAGGCATTAGGTAGAGCTCCTTCAAGTGTGGATTTTTACTCCATCTGCATAGATTTCAGTGGGATGGAAAACTAAAACAAACCCCAAGTCCTATAGGGCAACCAGCAATTACAGAAGGCTTATTGTTGCTTATTATTGAAGTGCTGGAGCATTAAAGGAGGGAAATAAAGCTGGTGAAGGGTCTAAAGCACAAGTCTTGTGAGGAGCAGCTGAGGGACCTGGGCTTGTTGAGCCTGGAGAGAAGGAGGCTGAGGGGAGACCTTCTGGGTCTCACCAGCTCCCTGACAGGAGGTTGGAGCCGGGCAGGCAGGCTCTGCTCCCAAGGAACAAGCACCAGGACAAGAGGAAATGGCTTCAAGCTGCCCCAGGGGAGGTTTAGGTTGGAGCTGAGGAACAACTTCTTCTCCTTGAGGGTTCCCCAGGGCTGTCCCAGGCTGCCCAGGGCAGGGGTGGAGTCCCCGTGATCCCTGGAGGGGTTTCCAAGCCGTGGAGCTGTGGTGCTGAGGGCCAGGGGTCAGTGGTGCCCTGGCAGTGCTGGGGGAGCAGTTGGACTCCATGAGCTTCAAGGTCTCTTCCAACCAGAACAATTCTATAAGTCCATGATTATCCTTCCTTAGCCCAACCAGGAGAATATCCCTTACACCGGTAAATACAGCAAAACCCAGGAAAAATGCCCCATCAATCAACACTAAAACCAAAGTCCTGGGAAGCATTTGTGCTCTTTGGGTAGGATCTGATGCCAGTAACAGGACGAGTTTTCCCTGCCAGCACGCTGTGGATCTGCAGTTCCTCAGCAGGACTGAGATGGCTCTGTTGCTTTTGATTTTTGTTTCCCCTGTTGCTTTTGATCTGATTTCCTGTACAGAAGGTGAAGGAGATTAGGGCCAGGTTAGCTGGATCCAGGAAGATCTGGAAACAGGGATCCACTAGGGAGCATGTGTGGGCTGGATGGCTGAAGGGATCTGTTTTCCGATGCCAGCTATTAGGCTTTGGGGTTGTTTCTACCGTAACTATAATTAGGAAGGGGGGGGGGGGAATCTTTGTTTATTTAGGCTGAGAGCTTTAAGATAAATGACAGCTCCGAAGATGCTTTTCAGCACTTCATAAATCAACTGCCAGCTGGCCAGTTTCACCTCTGAAATGTCTCCTGCTTTTTTTCTTTGTTTTTTTTTTTTTCCTCCCAACTTTGGAAAAAAATGGTATAGCCAAAGGAAAAAACTTCCAGAGAAATAACTGTGACGAGGAATACGTGCATTTGGGGAGGGGGAAGAGGAAATGACTTCATCCTTGAAGGACTCAAGGTGTTCAGAATCCTAGCCCAGAGCCTCGCGGCAACTTCTGGATTTCAAGTCCTCAGAAGGTATCTCCAGTGAGAACTGGCAAAGGGCAGAGGCACCCACCAGCCTGCCCGCCACGACAGGCCTTTTGCTGATCTCATTTCAGGCCTCTTTTCCCTGTCTCACTCAACACATCCAGAGGTTTACTGCTGCTCTTTTTCGTTAGCTGAGCTGCTTTGATTCCTGCGCAGCTCGGGGGGTTGTTTGTGCCAAGGACCCAGTGTCCCCTTCCTCCAGAGTGAGTCGAGATTCCTGCCGAGAGGTTGTTGACAGCCGTGGAGTCTCTGCGGGCAGGAGTGAACAGCATTTGAACTCGAACACCATGAGCACTTAGAAAGGCTCTGGACTGTTCTCCAAATTCTTGCCGAGCCTGGGATCACATTTGGTCTGCGTACGAGGGTGGGATACGGTGCAAAACGTGACTGAGGCCTTTGGATTAGCAGAAAAGTATGGACAAAATCTGTGGTGGTTGCATTTGAGGATCCCAGATTATAAATCTGTGCTGGTTGCATTTGAGGATCCCAGATTATAAATCTGTGGTGGTTGAATTTGAGGATCCCAGATTATAAATCTGGGGTGGTTGAATTTTGAGATCCCAGATTATAAATCTGTGGTGGTTGAATTTGAAGATCCCAGATTATAAATTTGTGGTGGTTGAATTTTAAGATCCCAGATCATAAATCTGTGGTGGTTGAATTTGAGGATCCCAGATTATAAATCTGTGGTGGTTGAATTTGAGGATCCCAGATTATAAATCTGTGCTATCTGAAGAGACTTGTCCTTTCCAATGGAGCTAAATTACTGATTGAAACTAAATCTTACGACAAAGACAACGCTGTCAATCTAATGTTGCTTTACATCTGAGCACATATAACTGAAATGTGGATTCTACCCCAGTGGGTAGAATGGGGAGGGAGCCCCTTCTTCCTAGCTGGGTGATAAACTTACCATGGCTGTGGGGTGTGTTCTTCCTCTGCCAAGTGTCTTTTTCTGGGCACCTAAACTCAGCCATGAATGGAGCAGCCAGGAGCTCTGGCTACAGACTACCATCAATGCAGCAGAGACAAAAGGAAGAAGCAGAATGAGTAGGAAATCAAGGAAAGAGAAGATAAAGGACTAACAAAGGCACTTATGGCTTCTAGACAGACCTTCAGAGGCTATAAAACTGCATGAATCTCAGGTGCGTGTCACAACACTGCTGAGAAAACAGCACTTAAACGAACTAGATTCCGAGCTCATGTAAATTGGCCCAGCTCCACCGACCTCTTGTAAACCACAGAGAATAATGAGGAGAAGTTTCTTTTTAAATCAGAAGTGAGAAGACCGAGATGTTTAACAAAGGGGCCTAGAAAAGCTCCGAGCACTGGACAGTCTCCACCTGGTTGCATTAAACCAGTCTCTACATTTTTCAAAATCCACCCGTGCTTTAATCTCTGCTCCATTTCACATTTCCTTGTGATGTCGTCCAAAGAAATGCACTCGTTGGCAAGAAGCTCAACAGTCACCGCAAAGCTTAGCAGGACCTTGATGTGGCTTTTAAAACCCCCCAAGCCCTCAACTGCTGAGGCTGACGAATTTTTTTCTCCCCAGCAGATGTTACAGGGGGGCTGAAGCTTGGCAAACATTTGCAGGCATGGATAATGTTCGTAGCGATGGCCTGATTCTCATTTACACGAAACTGCCTTTACAGTTCTCTGGCTTGGGAAAAAAAAAAAAAAAAGGGCCCCTAAAGTGTGTGCAAAAGCAATTTATGTACAGGGACCTTAACAGGAAGGAAAATCAGGCTGCTGGTCTCCCCAGGCAGAGGAGGTTTATAAAGACACTTAGTTTAGCTTTCTTGATTGTAGCCCCAAAACTCCGATATTTACTTCTCTGTGTAAGTCTGGTATAAATGTCAAATTCTTTCAGCGATGCCCTTGTGACAGCCACCGACTCTGTCTCCAGATTCCTGCCTATCCCAGCTGTTACTGTGTGCTGCAAGAATACCTAGAAGCTGTTTTTCTGTGGCAGGACCGCAGAAGAGCAAACAATATGTTTAAGCCCAGAATGTTTCCTATTTTGGAAGGCAGTAAAACCTCATCAACCAAAGGCCAGGTCTGGGACTTTCTTCTCCTTTGCTCTGTGGTAAAACAGCTGCTGTGACAGGAGCAGCTTCAAGCTCCAAGGCTCATGAAGCAGGAGATGGTGCAGGGTGCATGATGTTTTCAACCTCATCTGGTTTTTTCTTGTGCAGAGGCTGTGATTCAAGCCCATGTCCACACACAGTGCTCGCAGATTTCCGTGGATTGATTTTTAAATGTCTAACTCGAGGCATAACAGCTCTTTTTGCTCTTTATGGGAGTAAACTTCCAACATAACACCCTTACGGAAACAGCCTGATGTCCAGGGGTCCCACAGAGTGGTAAACCAGGAACTGGAAGCTTGGTTGATCTTAGAACAAACCTTTGCTCCAGGAACTGGAAGGATTTAGAACCTCGTGCATCCTAATCACACATGGGTAGATTAGGTGGAAGCAACCTCTTCTCAGCTTCATCCCAGAGAACTCCTCCTGTGATTTCTAACCTTGGGAAGAGGAAGAAAAGAAGGGAATATGTTTTTACAAGCTTTGAGGCACTTCCTCCTCTGGTGATCCTGAAGCCAGGCATGACATAAGTGGTGACAGTTTATCTGGAGATGCTGCTGTGTTCATTAAGAGGGGCCATTGCTGATTATCTGCATCTTGTCTGTAAAATCAGGTGTTCAGAAAACAAATTCTCCATGTTGTCAGCGTGCTGTAGTGTTAGTGTGGAAAGGGGCAGACCTGCAGAGACCAGACTCTGAAGCTGGCCGTTTCTTGGAGATGCTGTTCCTCCCTACAAAGCTTTGGTCGTCTAAGGGAAATCATCCCAACTCTAAAAGAAAGTCTTTTTTTTCATCCAAAACTCCATTCAGGCAAAGCAAGAAAATATTTAAAGCCTTATAACAACTTTTAAAATAGTACCTTAGGCAGACTGGTCACTCCACATGGGGAACAGTGTGGACAATACTCCAAGTGAGTCTTCATGGATGTAGGAGATGTCAGTCACCGAGCTGGGGCTTTATGCTTGCTTCAGCATGAGGGTGGTGAGACACTGGCCCAGGGTGGTGAGACACTGGCACAGGGTGGTGAGACACTGGCACAGGTTGCCCAGAGAGGTGGTGGAAGCCCCTTCCTTGGAAGTGTTGAAGCCCAGGCTGGCTGGGGCTCTGAGCACCCTGCTCTAGTGGGAGGTGTCCCTGCCCATGGC
>WTSP01028073.1:4823-20622 GCA_025331215.1 Actenoides lindsayi | reverse complement strand
GTCCCCGCCGCTGGCTCCGCCTCGCCTCACCTCAGATGCCCTCCGCTGCCGCGCCCGCCTGCCAGCCGCCTCCATCTTACGCCCGCCCGCCCCCGCGATGGCGCGGCCCGGCCGGCAGCCTCTGCTAACATGTCCGCCGCCCCGGGCAGCCCCCTGCGCTCTCTCCCTCTCCCCCTGCTCACCTGGTGTGTGTGGGTGTGCGCGCGTGTGTGTGTCCCTCGACCCCCTAATCCCCCCCTCCTCCCCCACCCCTTTTCTCGCATCCTAAAACCGGAGGGCTGCCGTTTCCGGGTGCTGTGGGTCTGTCCTGGGGAAAAGGCGTTTTCTCTGCAGAGGCGCCTGAATGGGTTTGAAGTTTTCATTGCTGGAGCCGGGTTAACCCATCACTGCAGGGCCTTCGAAGTGAGATGATGTCACGTTAACGCCTCACTAAACTCGAGACGATGCCACGTCAACCCATCTCTGAAGTGAGATGATACCCAGAGCTGAGGAGTCACCTTGCTGCTGCAGTAAAGCCACAGCGCTCCTCTGCCACAGCACTGAGGTTCCTCCTGTCTCACCGGGGCTCCTGGCCTCAGTGTGGGCACAGTTCTGGAAAGAGTTAATTTTCTGCAAAGCCAATAGAGCAGGTCATTGTCCTTCAACTTAATCGTTCAAGGTTTTCTGCAGGACAGCAGTTCCTGACAAGAAGGTTTCAGGAAGGAGGAGACACCGGGAAGCAACTTGGGGAATGCATGTTTGATCCTGAAGTTCAAAGTTATTTTTTAAACATTTTCCAATACGGTATTTGGTTTCCAGTTATGTGCAGAAATTTTTTTTCTTTCCCTCCCCTTTACTGGTGTTTTTCACCAGAAATAAAAGATGTGTTGAGGGCTGGAGGGGGCAGGTGTTATCTGACTGTGTATTAGATTTCCCTCGCATTCCAGCTGAAATTGATGACGTCTCTATTTTTCTCCTTGGACAATTCTCTTCAGGAAGCAAGGATCTTCTGCAGTCTCCCACCATTGCATTGCCACTACTGCAAATCTTCCAGCAGTGGGAGTCCTGAAGCATTAGCATTGACTGGCTCTGCAGCTCTCTCAACGACAGTACTGGGAAGCCATGCTGGATGCTGCAACTGTAACAGTACTGGAAAATAAATTTACAGTAAATTTACAATAACTTTACAATAACTGCTACTGCTGGTGGCATTGCACAGTTCAGTTGTGAGAGTTTTGCTTAGAAAGTTTAATTCTTCATCAGTAGAAATTCTTTCCAGACAAAATAAGTATCTAGAAAGCAGCTTTACAGTAAAAGCCTGGGTGTCCTTGTGGACACCAAGTGGAACATGAACCAGGAAGGAAGGTGAATGGCATCCTAGGCTGCACAAGGAGAAGTGCTACCAGCAGGTCAAAGGAGGTGATCCTTTCCCTCCCCTCAGTGTTGATGAGGCCACAAATAAGAGTGTTGGGTCCATTTCTGGGCTCCCCAGTACAAGAGAGATACGGGCATACTGGAGCAAGTCCAACAAAGGCCATGAAGATGATGAAGGGACTGGAGCATCCCTCCTCTGACTAAAGGCCAAGAGAGCTGAGACTGTTCAGCCTGGAGCAGAGAAGGCTCAGGGGGCATCTTATAAATGTGTACAAATACCTGAAGGGAGGGTGCAAAGTGGATGGAGCCAGGCTCTGTCCAGTGGTACCCAGTGACAGGAGAAGAGGCAACAGGCACAAACTGAAACACAGGAGGTCCCCGTTGAACTCCAGGAAATATTTTTCACTCTGAGGGTGACTGAGCAGTGGTACAGGTTGCCCAGGAAGGTTGTGGAGTCTCCATCCATTCAAAAGCCACCTGATCATGGTCCTGGGCAACTGTGTCTGGATGGTCCTGCTTGAACAGGGGGACTGGACCACATACATGCAGTTACCCTTCCAACCTCAACTAGTCTGTGGTTCTGTGATGGGTTGGTCAGTGAAGATTCGGAGTCAATGTCATATTCCCATATGTGGCAGAGAAAGCAAAGGGTTTAAGCATTAACTTCCTTTCATAGTTTTTGAGTACTACTGAGTAATATCCTCAAGTTGATTCTCCTGTGTTTACTGGTACTGGTGAAGGGGTTATGTGGGTTTGACAGCTCACGCTCCTAATGCTTTTTCAGCTTTTAGAATTTACTTATTACCCAGCCTTTGTACGTGTAGTACAATAAGAATTCTAACTGTGTCTGAATATGCCTGTGCTTGCACATATGTACCATATTATCATAAATCATCTCTAAGGACAAAAGAGAGACTAGAAAGGCTTCTCTGGCCTTAAACTTGTCCTCCTAGTCCCTTTGTTTTTCTAAAAGAAGGTATCTCCATTAAGGAAAGTTTTGTCTTGAAAAGATGTACCAAAGCAATATGATAGCAGATCCTTATTTTTTAGTCTGGCTTGTACCAGCATAAGCTTTGTTTAGTAATAATCAGTTAAGAACATTGTCGTACTTGTTAAGTTTATCTTAACTGTTACTTTTACCCCAGAATGTGAAAAATGCTATTACAACCCTAAACTGAAGAAAACACTGGATTTTTTTTTTATACTTGCAAAATGCTTTTCTGCGTAACAGAGATAGACTTCCACTGTCACTCCTTTTCTGTGCCCCTGTTTTAACATTAGCTGCTTTTGCTGAGTTTAGCTAAAATCCCTTCTAGTCAGTCTTGCACCAAAACCAGCTTAAGCTAAAGTCTCTAGCAAATCAGCTTTAATTAACTTGATTTTGGTTGCTTTGCAAGAGAGACAGAGGAGATTTTAGATACCTAGAACAGCATACAGGCACATAAACTCTACACAAATTCAAAATCACAAAGACCTGCTCCACAGATGACTCTTAATGCTAAAAGAGTTTAAACTCATAACTTTTCTTAAGTTTCCCTGATATTCAGCTCCTGTGCATGCACTCAGACAATTAGGTCTTCCTATAAATAAGCATTCAGTTTGTAAATTTGCCCATATTTCAGCCCTTGCTAGGAACATCAAGGCAGATGTAGTAAGCCTGTCAGGCCCATCTTACTGTTTGTAGCAGCAGCTTAGGGAAGAGTTTAGGAAACTGCTTCAGTCAAGCTTCAGAGTATCTCAGAGGCTTCATGTATTTTTACGCTTGTTTGCAAAATGCTAGGGAGCCCTTAGAGTGGAGCCTGGGATTCAGATCTCGCCCTCTTCCACCCAAGTATCCTAAGGAAGAGGTTCATTCAAAGTCAAATGTTACTAAAAACACCTTCTCCAGAATAGCCCAACAGCCTGAGTGCTTGGTTTCAAGATGAGAGTGCTGGGTGTGAATCCCCTCAGGAAACTGGAAACCAGTTCTCTCTAAGGACTGATCTTCTGGGAATGGCTTCAGTCTCAGAGAATACCAGGGCTGGGATTCAGGCCGGAGACCAGGATTTTGGGGAAGTCTTTCTCTGGCTTGACTGAGTAAGACTCCTACTTTCCAGAGAGGAGTGTGGTGAAAGGTAATAGTTAATCCTTAGTATTTTCTTCTTGGTTGCTGAAAATGTGCCCCCACTCAGTGCTCTTGTTCTGAAAGCCCTTCTGAGGGAGACTGCCATTGTAGGACAGACATAAGAACACTCTGCCCTTGCTTCTGAGATAATTAATTGCAAGTCAGCTCCAGTGTGGGCAGTTTATGCAGCGCTAAATTAAAACTGACCAGTCCTGCTGGGGTAAAGTGGATATTAGGTCGTGCTCATTGTGCTGACTTGACTGCATAACTTGTAGTTTGGAGCACGGGCAGTACTGGAGCAAGGATGTATGACAGACCTTGACTTATCCAGCTCTTCTCTCCCACTGAGCTTGGAACCTCAAGTGCCCACCTCAAAGCTCTGACCCCTACATGTCCGTTAAAAGTACATAGATGTTGTTGCATACATTGCATCAGATGCCTCACCCTTTGTCTCATTGATTGGCAAAGTAGATTCCTGTCAAAGCAAAGGTTCAGAAGTAAGAAAGTTGTCCCTGCAGTTTCATCACTCTCTGTACCAGAGATCCATTCACCCCACCCCCTCCTCCCCCTTAGAGATGCCAAATAATTTCTACTTCATCTTTCCAAATACTAGTGCCTGTGACAGTGGAGGATCTCTGCCATTACAAATGCAATTCAGCCTCCATATTCAAATATGTATTTTATGTGTCTCTGACTTTAACATGGTGGATTGTCATGCATGTCAGCATTCCAGACTTCCATAGTTCGATATCTAGACAAAAAACTGTAAAGATAATGAAAAAAATATTAACAAAGATGTCAGTTAGCTGAATTTAATTATATGCCTAAGGACTTGGACAACCATATATCGTCCAACATATCAAGGTCCAAAAGGTGCTTGATTTCTGAGTTGAGAAACTGGCAAAGGGTGTGGCTCTCTTATGAATGTGTGTTCCTTCTTTTTAATGCATCTATTTATATACCTGTGCAGCTATTCATGTATATTTAATTTCCTTGAAATGTAGAACACTGAGTACTCATAGCATTAAGGTGAATGCTACCTTTTTTTTTTGTGTTATAAATGTCAACACTGAATCAGACAAATTACACATCTTGCTGTGGCTCCAGAGCTCAGTAAGTCAGACTGTTGGAATTTAAGGTTATCAACATGCTGTTCAGAATTTCAGGTAAATTTTGTTGCTCAGATGAGTAGCTAGGCCTGGGTTGGGTAGATCTAGACAATTCTAAACCAATTTGTCTACTTCTTCAAGATACGCAGAGAACAAATGTTAGAAAGATTGTATTGGTGAAAACACCCAAGTTCCTGGTGGCCCTAGACTGAAGTAATGGTGCTGACATTCGAAACCAAGTAGTTTAACTTTGTGCAACAGCTGCAGAGGTTTAGTTTTCAAGTGAAGCAACTTAGCAAGACAGCTGCAAGGGAACTTTTCAAGATGAATTGGACAGTACTTCTGGCACCATGGCTAGCTTTGTCTTCTATACCAACTTACTCTGCGACAAAAAATTATTATTGTCTCACTAATGCTGTTCAAGGAGCAACTAGTGCTGCTGCAAATACAAAACTACTATGAAATATCCTTTCTTATTTTTTGAAGGAGCTGGGCAGAGAAACAGAACAAGTCTATTATTTAGGCTCTCTTAATATTGTCTACTGCCAATGAAGCTCCTTTCACCTGACTTAGCAGAACCTGGAAAACTCTCCTTTTTATGTTCCAGCTTTACTCTGGTTGAGAACCTCCCCTCACAAATGTGTATGAATCAGAAGTCTAGTTATATTTAGCATATTCCTGGAAAAGAGACACCAGCCAGAAGCAGTAACACAAATCAAAAATAACAAAGGTTTTCTAACGACCTGTAGTGCAAACATACATTTTGCCTATGTAGTTTGGCTTCCAGCATCCTAAAGCTGAAAGACATTTAAGTGTGCTTCCACTGTTTGCAAAAACAGGATTATAACAAAATTATCGCTTGGCTGCTGCCAGCATTGCACATGACGTTCTTTATACATATCAATCTAGATGACCTAGCTTGCTAATTAAGTAGTCATCTGCATACAGCAAGTGGTGCTTCATGGTATGCAGTGGTTGTTTAGCCCCACCCAGCAGTTACATGTACAAAGACCTTATTACCCATGATGCTGAATCTGCCAAGAGCTTTGTTCAAATCCCCCTCTTGTCCTGCTTAGAATTCAATATAAGATCAACTAATAAAGGTCAGCTTCAGTAAACATCTATCCATGGAAATAACATTAAACAACTATGCTGTTCCTCTTAATATCCATCATGCTGTATTTTGTGCAAGTCTGTGAATGGAAATTCAATTTACCTTCCCCAGCATCTGTTTTGAGAATTTCAGCATTCATTTAATCAAGCAAGTAAGTATTTACTCCTCTGTTTCTCGTACAGCAGCATTGTCCATTACATGATAACAAAATAAGTTTGGGTATTTCTGCAGAAATTAATAAATCTTGATTTATTTTTTTCTCCAAGGAGTCACCTGACTATGAAAGGCAGGAAAAGTAATTACATGTGGGTTTAGGTAGATTTGTATGTACGTAGAACTTTGCGAAGCCAGTAGAAGCCATGTCTGTGCACGTTAAGCATCACAGCCATTGATTTCACTGCCTAAGTTGTTCTACCACAGTCACTATTTCTGAAGACTGCCCAGGGAGGTTGTGCAGTCACCATCCCTGAAGATGTTCAAAAAATGTGGAGACGTGGCACTTCAAGACATGGTTTAGTGGTCATGATAATGTTGGGTAGATGGTTGGACTTGATTGTCTTACAGGTCTTTTCCAACCTTAATGATTCAATGATTCTGTAAGTGAAAAACAACACCAAAAAAAAAAAAAAAAAAAAAAAAAAAAAAGCCCCTTGAAATTCCAACTTTTTTTCTGGTAATGTAAAAAAAAACAATAACAAAGAGTTTTTTTCTTTTTTTTTTTTTCATAAAAACATTTGCTGACTTTCAATCTACTATAATAGAGAAGGTCCACAGAGAACAATTATGCTCATCAGGTGTCCCTCAGGACACAATCTGAGACCTTATTTTCTCTGCCTCCCAGGTTGCTGAAGTTGGAATTTCCCTAATTATTTTCTTCCCCTCTTAGCTTACAAAATTAATGCACTTTATGGAACAGGTAATGACATCAGACTGAATACAGAAAGAGTTCATTCTTTCCAGCAGTTGCAAATTGCATTGTATCTTGACTTGAGAGTGCACACAGTTGCTGTTTAGAAGTTCTTGTATAGAAGATTGTGTAGTATCTTCACTTTGTAGTGCTCACTCTGTTGAGACACAAACCATGAGCTTTTCAGGATTGCAATTCACTGTTCTTGTAAAGACGAATTTAAAAAACAACAACCCAACTTTCAGTTATCCTTGTATGCTTTGTTCTCAGTCAGTTTCAAAGTGATTGACACATTTAATAATTTTATTATTTCATTGTGGAGTAATGTGTCTACCAGGAATGTAGAAGATGTGGAGCCACGCTGATGGAGTATCATACCAGCTCAAGCCAATATTTCTCTTCACATGAGTGGTGAATACTGGAAGAATTGCAAACACTACCTGCCTTATCTGGATTACAGTAGTGGATATCTAAATTACACATACAATACCCTCCAGCTTCTTTCAGCAAGCAGGAATGCACAGCCTCTCAGCAGTCGTTAATGCTCCCTCTTTGTGAACAGCTCATTTAAGAATTCTCTTAAAAGCTGGCATATATATCCCTGAGCAGCTTTTCTGTAGTCACGATGTCTACTTTCCATGATATCTTTCCATGGATCTGAGTTGTTTTGCCTACTGATTTCTGTGTGTGGTTGGTGTTTTCACTGCCGTCCAGAATGATTTGCAGCTTTGTAAAACTATAGTACAATACCTAGCATAGACTTAACATACCAAGTATTTCATGTTATCAGCCTTTTCTCAGTATTGCACACTGGACATGCAGTATATGCACCTTTTCAGGTGATAGAAAGAATAAACATCACTCTTGGGTTTGTTTTTGTTTTACACAGTGTATAGTGAAAACATCTCCCAGGACAAATGTAAAAGAGGGTCTACTTCTCCAAATTAATTCTCTGAGGTATTTGGTTAGTGTCTGTGGCATTCTAATTGTAATCAATAAGAAAGATGAAGCCTTACACTTTCTGAAAGAGGCTGGATAAGCACATAACAATCATAAATTAATGTATTTTTGAAACAACATTTTGTTTCAGTGACTGATGATAACTGACCTATCAAAATAAGCAATTAATGTAACCTTAAAAACTAATATATCAATTTAGTGTCAGTACTCTCTCATTTTTGAAAAAGTACAGTATCTCAGAGTGTCAGCACACAGTGAACCTCAGTTTCTAACAAGTTACTTTTTTCTGGTGCTCTAGAGATGGTCTTTGTAAGTGAAGTAACCCTCCAGATGAACTCAGTTATGTCCACAATATTGTTCCTGGTAAGCAGTTGATTTACAAAATCACTAGCAGTCAGTCTTCTGCTGTTTGAAGCAGACATTTATATTTTCTAACAAAACACAGTAAAGGAAAGGACTATGAGAAAGCAAGGACGATTCTGCCTCGTGGCTAATAGGGCTTGAGTATGTGTTGCCAACTTACTTTATACAGATGGTGCCAAAGAATCCTTCAGTATGTGTTGTGTCCCTGACCCAAAGCTATTTGCAATCTGCATTTGGAAAATAAAGATCCTTACAGTCCAGATTCCCCTGCGTCTCTGAGAGGCAACCCAAGTAAATAGATACTTAAGACTTTGTAATTTCATCTTGGACAACCAAGAGAGTTGGCAGATCATCATGATACTCATTCTGTATTTTGCCCCCCTGAGGAATCTCCAAATATTTGAAGAGCAGGGCATGGGAATCATCATTTTAGCCTTCGCTGAGAGGAACTACTTCCACACAGGAATGAAGAAAAGCCAATTCTCAAACAGCACAAAAATGTAGGGCAAGAACTAAGGAATGCTTTTTATGCAGCTGCAGAAATGTATCCAGAATGTAATGATTTATGTTGAAATTTGAACAGGAGATTTCAACTTTCAATCTTTCCTTCTGAAAAGTACAATGACAACTTTTTAGCTACCTCAGATGGACATGAGTTGCTCTGCAATGAGAGCTGAACAGCTCTTCCTAACTCTGTAATTTATCATTTCCACTGGTTTCATTCTGACCAGTGTGGAACAATGCTATCTTTTGAATTATTTAGCTATTTTCCTGAAGTATCTCCTTATTCTCTGGAACTCTTTTGTCCAACTACTGGTCATACACATTGTGACTCAGCTGATGAGTTCTCATCAAGCAGGTATTGCTAGACAATGTTTTTTATTAAAAATGTGCATATGTTGTTAATGTTCAAGTTGTTTTAATACTTCTCTTTCCTGATGTATATATAGGGCTGGTTATGTAGCACTGCTGGGCTCCATTTAGTAGGGGAGAGAGCTGCTTTTTAACTCCCAAGTTTTTTTCCACACCTATAGCCTATATATAGCCTGGTATTTATACATCCATCCTGCTTCATTATACCCTTTCTTTTCAAGCCATCAGGCTAATCATGAAGCTTTTAATGAGACTGTGAAACCAGTACCAATGACTGGTGTTCATTACTTCTGGAGAAGGCTGGGATGTTTGATATACATGAAGCATTGTGCAGATAGCTGTGACTATCAACTGCCATTTGTTGCTGTCAAGCAAATAAATGTTACAACTGTTTAAAAGTGTTGCTCTTCTTCAAAGGATTTATATTTGAAAAAGAAAATACAAGCTAATTAGTACTTTATCTTTGTTTCATCCATACTTTATGTGTAAAGGACTGGAACATCACTCCTATGAGGAAAGGCCGAGAGACCTGGGGCTATTTAGCTTTGAGAAGTCTGCGAGGGGATCTTATCAATCCTTATCAATATCTAAAGGGCAGGTGTTAAGAGGATGGCGCCAGTGTCTTTTCAATGGTGCCCAGTGATAAGACAAGGGGCAGCAGTCACGAACTGGAACACAGGAAGTTCCACCTCAACATCAGGAAAAACTTCTTTACTGTGAGGGTGACAGAGCACTGGAACAGGCTGCCCAGAGAGGTTGTAGAGTCTTCTTCTCTGGAGTCTTGCAAAACCTACCTGGACGTGTTCCTGTGCAACCTGCTCTAGATAAACCTGCTTTGGCAGGAGAGTTGAACTAGATGATCTCCAGAGGTCCCTTCCAACCCATACCAATTTGTGATTCTGTGGATGTTGGCTGATGAATAGAAACCTTGTTCTCTATTACTGCTTACTTATTCAACAGGGTTGGAAATGATAAACAATAGGCTTGATTATATTATAAATAAGTGAGCTAAAGTGGTTGTGACCTGAGACCTAAGGCACCAAATATTTCAGCTATTTGTGTATTTACTATGTTTGTAAAATACATAAACTTTTCACATAACTGCATGCTTGTAGAGTATGTTTTTAATATGTAATGGAGAGCCTAAAATTCTCACATACTCTTAACCCATTTTGCTTTCAGTTGTGCAGGAAGTGCTGTGTTTGGCATACATATTGCGGAAACCTAAGGGAAAAGAAAAAAAAAAAAAGCTTAATTACAAGGTACTCCTCCCACTACCATCTCCCAAACAAACCCACTAAAGTTTTATTGATAACAGCCTGTGTATCTGCAGGAAGTTTAGCTGATAAGCTTCCCCTTTATGCCCAAACTGACAGAATGTAGCATGCCTCATCAAAAGATTTAGAGCTGCCTCCTATAAGCAAAAAATTCTGTTTCACTTCTCAACTAAATTTAATTTTTCTTCTACATGACCAGAATATCTTACTCCTTTAGTAAATCTTAATGCCCATGGAATTTGAACTTGGATATGCATGAGGCATCTATGGCATATTTCTGAGCAAAAACCTTTTGACATGATGGCTAAGAAATATTTGATAGTTATGGAATCTAGTTAGTTAGAAAAATCCCAAGCAACTGGACTTGTGTGAAAGCTACAAAAGGAATGTGATTTATGTAAATATTCCAGATGGCTCTTCACAATACCTACAGGGAAAAAAAGAAAAAGAAAAAAAAAGAAAGTAGACATAATATTTCTCTATGTGCTCTATAACATACAGGAAGAAGACTAGTAATTGCCAGATTGCCTTTTTTTTTTTTTTTTTTTTCTCCTGGGGCAGACATAATCCTAGTCTGTAGCAGGAAAGGAAGAAAGATGAGGAAGTGGGAATGACATGTATTTATATGGTTGGGACTGCATGTGACTAGATGGTGCTAGCAGGAGAGTTAAAACAGATGCATATTTCTGACCTGTATATCGTATTTCTGCATGTGTACACAGACACAGACACACACACAGGCACACATGTGTGTCCCCGTATGTGTGCATTGCTCCACCATTTGTAAAGTTTTGACTGCAAACTCTTCTGGCACAGTCACTGCAAAACAGCAAGGGAAGTTCATAGCTGTTGTGGCAGCATTTATGTGATTACTTTTATTCCTGTGGCTGGTACATGCTAAGAATTAATCTCCTTAAAACAAAAGAGAAGAAATCAAAGTGAACTCTTACCATGTTTGTAGCATGTGGCTGAACAAATTCCTACAGCTTCAGACCAAGGCAATTGCTGAGCAAGAGTAGTTACTAGGCCAGGGTATCTGACTGTGCACAAAAAGAAATGTAGATCAGAAAGGAAACTGAAATGTATCTCTGAGCATGTGTTGTACTCTACAATAATTTTCCTTTGGTGTAATTGGTCATTTTGTAATTTCTTACTAGGGAATAAGAAGTACAAATTACAGTGAATATACTTACATGTGGGTGGCTAAACTGTGGTCTATCACCCTGTCTTAATCTGAGTTGACACTAAAATGGACACTTTATTTCCTCATGTCTGAACCTTTTACTCTATGATAATGGGAGAGAAAACCCTGTTGCCCCCTGTTCTGATTTAATACAAAAACGTGGATCACTTGGGGCTGTTTAATCATCCACAGAGAAATAAAGAGAAACCTTCTTCTGCCACTCCGTGCCACCAAGGGCTGTGGGTTTGCCAAGAGGTAATAATTTCACTCTTGTAATAAGTTATTGCCCTTGACAATATGAGAGCAGATTAGTATTTGGATATGCTTACTGACCCCACTGTGGGAAGCTTGTCGAATATTTGCTTCCTGTCCACAGTATGAACATTAAAGTAAAAAAAAAGATAAAATCATAACAACTTACATAAATTGAGCAAGAGTTATTGCTCAACACTCATATTCCAAATGTCCAGAGGAAGAGAAGTAGTTGTTATGAGAGAGCATTAGTTCATAAAAGGGGGAAAAACCTGAATAGTACGTAATAGGGCAGATTTACTGACAGAGGGAGATAAAGGATCTCAGCAAACTCCTTATTAGTACCTTAACACCTCAGCATAGATGTCGTGAGAGAAAGAATAACCCAAGCTATGATTTTAAGGGAAATTTAAACCTAGCTCAACCCCTTTATTAGCACTGAGTAGTACAGCACACATTATTGTGCTACCAGACAGTACTTGTACATCTGTACAGTCCTCCCCACCATTTAGACTGTGACAGATTCCCGTCGTTAAGACTGTACCATTGCACAGCCTCCCCCTTCACTACTGTGGCTGCATCTAGTTCCGTTGGAAAATGCAGACAGACAAAGGATGTTCCTGCTTTGGAGTACCTGCTCTAACCACATACATCTATGCTAGGGAGAACAAGAGCTATATCCTTCCTTTGTTCTGATGTTGGCATCACGGGGTGTTCTTTAGCACTGTATATGCTTCTTTTCCTTTGTCTCTATAGTAACAGACTTCCAAAACAAGAGATCTCGTGCCTGAGAGCTCAGCCATGAGCACAGGGAAAATGGAGGACTATACCCCACCATCAGGAAAGGAAAATCCTTAAGAATAATCTGTTTAAATGAAGTGTTATGGATGGAAGACTGGAAATGACACATCTAAGTTACAATACTTGAAAAGAAGGTACTCTTCCCAATCCCTTTTGATGGATGAGAGGTAAGTTGGTATGTTTGGCCTCACCCTAGAAAAAATGAATGGGCATTCTCCAATCTCAACATTTGCTTTGATTGCACATGATTTGACACAAGTCCTAATGCTGCTTTATGGGCAACCACCACATTTTTTGCCTTCCTTCTTTATCTCCAGCCCAAATCCATTCAACACATGATAGTGCAAGCATACTTCTGAGCAACTGAGTTTGTTCTTGTATATCACCACCAATTTGCTGTTTCAAGCCACAAGTTCAACTACCCTTGCTCACTTTCAGCATTCTCTGTGATTCAGCCTCTTACATTCCCTTTCATTTACTATGTTATCATCACCTCCCCTCTTTGTAATACCATTGTTTACCTACACATATATATTAGCACTTTGCAGTTTCTAGGCTGCCAATGTTTTAGCTGCATATCAGGGTGAGGGCCAAATATGCAACAGCTTAGCCTGCGCCTTCAAAGCTCAGTATTAAGAGTTAAGGAAACAACAGTAGAATATGTAATGTATCAAATGTTTTCGGAACCATTGGAATTAAAAGCCAGAATTAGAAAATGAATGTGATGAAGTGCAGAGACTCATAAAACCCTCCTTGCGAGGTATTAGCTGCTTCCTGTTGAGTTTTAAATAGGGATAGTTCTGGCTGAAAAAATGAACATGGACAAAGAGACCTTGTTGATCTTCTGTATGCCATAAATTTATTTGCTGTTTGCAGCACTGCAAAAACTATTGTAGCTACTGTGCAGGTTCATGGAAAATATGTGTATTTGTGTGGGGGCTGTGTATGCACACATACATGATGTAGACAGTTTGCTATACTATGCTAAATATCGATATCTAAATTCATCTTATGTGAAAGTGACAATTCAAAGCATTTTAGGGAGTAGGTGCTTGTCTTTCATGTTCACTGCCTTTTTTTTTTGCCAATACATAAATGTTTAGAAAATCCTCCTTGCATTTCACCACCGTCTGTAGAATTGGGGCAGCATATCAACTATGAAAAATACAAGATACAGAAAAAAGCCTTGTGAAATCATTCGTTTGAAGATGAAATAAACACATAGTTACACCCAGAGATTAATTACGAATAACTGGATATTAATGCATTGACAATATGCAAAGGACCTTTAATCCATTCAGTTAAGGAGGGAAGCATGGATGAGTTAAATATTTTTACATCTTCTGTATATTTGCAGAAATTGGTGGAGACAGATGACAGTGAGGGGTGAAAATGGGTGACAGTTAAAATAAATAATGGTATCATACAAAACACGGAACAAACACACAGACACACACAAAAAAAAGAAGACACCTTTACTGGAAGTTATGCAAAAATTCTGCATGGTTTTGTAGGAAAACCTCTCAGTTTCCTTATAACCTCCTATCTGACTCTGTGGGAATCCATTTATTTTCATCTTCCAGCACCGCAGTTATAAAAATAGCACAATGAAAAAATAATACATGTACAATAAAATGGTAACAATGGACAAGGCCTGTTTGCTCGATGAGAAAGCCAGTATTTGAGCTATGCACTTGGGCTTTGTATATTTTCTTTTGGCTATAAATTTCATGATTCTTTGCAAAGTTTCCCTCCACCCTTTCTGAAGCTCATGCACCAAGGAGCCAGAAGTTCAGTCCTGGAGGACAGGAATGAATAAATAATGTGTTTGGGCCAAATATGTATTTTTGTTAGAGAAGGAAATACTAGGAATGAGTAATGTTTGCTTTTTTCTAACCTTCCAACAACTTTGGTAAGTCTAAGGTAAAGCTGGAGATAACCTTGTCTGCCAGCATGTTCCATTTACTAGTCAACAAGGAAGCTGCTTACATGCAGGCACTATAATATTGAAAAGACTGTAAATACCACAAATTTTTCTAAACATACCCTGGAAAGTGCCCTTGTGTCCTGGAGCTGTCAGACTGCAGCATGGTACAACTGCCTGAGCCTGCTTCCATACAGGGATCCTCATGGCATAGTGGCTTGGGCTCCAGCTCTCTGCAGACTCCTGATTCCTGCATGCCTTCCTCTGTCGGGCACCTTTAGCTTCCAGTTATTATCTTCATTATGAAAGACAAGCAGCATTCCCTCTTCATGGCTTTTTGTCTCTCTCAGCCTTGTGACCTTTGGTTTCATTTTGTTGACATCCCCTTACACTAGGGACTGACTGTCAGAAGAGTATAGTTGGGGTTTGTTAGTGCTCGGTTCTTTTTCTTTTTTTTTTTTTTTTTTTTTTTTGTAAGAGCTCATACTTTTTTCCTATGCAGGTTTCATTGCAGGTTATCATGCAAGAATAGGTTCAGCACTCATATGCGTTGAATGCTTGTGGCTTTTGCAGCTCTCTGCATTTCTTCAGAAGTGGGAAGAAAAAAAAGTCAGATTTGATGATTATAGTGCAAGTCTCACTTTTCTATATTTAAAGCATAACAAGATCCAGGTACTGCTGAAGTAATGAATCACTGTAATTTACATATACAGGTCAGCAGAGGACATCCACAGAAAGCTGAAAAGATCCCGTCAATCAACACCCTCCTTTACTACACCCATAGCAGCCGCCTCTTTGCAAATCCAGCCCAATAGATACACATTCCTATTACTGATCCTTTTAAACAGCTAACAGGTTTCCAGATGAGGAGGTCACACTTCTCACTGCTGGGAGGAGGCCTTGCAACACAGAAGGACCTTTGCCCTGCAAAAGATGTGGCAGGGCTTGGTTGCCTCTAGCAAAACCGGCAGCTCTGTCAGGGAAGAAGGTGTTCCCCGTTTATTCTGACATTTCCCTCTGCGGCCAGTCAGATGCAACCAGCGACAGAGCCAGGCAGCGGTCCCGGAGTTCAGGTGCCGGTGACACCCAAACCCACTTTCTCCACTCCCTACCCGAGCCGCTTCTGTAGGAAGGGGGAAGGGCAGGATCGCTTCCTTTTGCTGTAATTAAATTCGGCGGGGGCCAGTGGGGAAGGAAAGAACCTTCCCCAACCATTTTGCAGTGGGAGGGTGGGGGGTGGGGAAATCTCCGTGTACACATGGTAGGTGGGGAGAAGGGAGGCTCGGGGGCGCCGAACCAGGGCGGTGTGCGGGCCCAGGGCTGCGGTGCCCGCTGCGGGAAGCGCAAGCACGGCCCGCGTCCCGCCGGCCGCGGCGGCGGCTGGGATCGTGTGGTGGATGGTGTTTTACACCGCCCTGGATGCCGTGCCGAGTACAGAACGTTCCCTCCCCGCCCCCGAACTGGGATTGAATTTCCCCAGCGGCGTCCGTGCTCCGGGCAGCGCGGAGATAGACGCCGGAGGGCGGGGAGGGGACAGCCTAAGAGAAGGAGGAGGAGTGCAGGAAAGGGTTTGTTTCCT